>WBNM01033559.1:0-74933 GCA_013399055.1 Ramphastos sulfuratus | reverse complement strand
GTAAAGGAAACAATGGTGATGTCTACTTCACTCATAGGCTTGCTGAGATGTTTAAGAAAAAGTACTAAAAACAAAGATAAGTCAGTCTCTGGGGCACAGTGTCTTGGTCTAGCAGCTTCTGGCTCTTTCTCCTCTCTGCTGAGTAACTTCACTAACCACTTTCCTTATAACCCCCATCGCTGATCCTCAAAATTCACCTTGCACGTAAGGCAAACCTCGGGGTAAGGTAAAGGGGTGGGGAGAAAGTGGAAGGGTGGTTGGGAGCCCCTCCTGGGGTCTCTGATTTCTGGGAGGGGTGTTGTGTTTCTGTATTACCTTTACCTTGTATATTTCTGTAAATATTCTTGTATATAGTGTACATATCTGCTTGTACATTGTGCTAAGCTGTAAATATAGCTTCAGTCCTTAACTTACAGCCGGCTGAGTTCTAGTCTGGGTGATTTTACAAAGTGTCGGGGGAGAATAACTCCCAAACCATCACAGTTGTGAGTAAACAGCTTCCAACACTGTGAAAGTAACTAAAGAACTGATGATTGCAGTATGACTCTCTCTCTTTTTTTGTCAGCTTTCTCAGCAACTTAAAAACTTCAAGCAAGAGCGCTCTTCCCCTTATGTTTGAAGAGTGTCTCATCTATCAGTGCCCTGGTAGGGGGCCTTACATGCTGCCATAATAGAAAGAATAATTGGATTTTGTTTGTTTTCACTCTGAGTGCTTAAAAATGAATAGTGATGAGGAGGAATATTCTCTCATAAAAGTAGAATTGGCTTTTGTTCTACTGAAAGAGAACATTTTGAACAGCCTGGTATTATTGTGGGATTATAAGTGTAAACTTTATGTTGCCATTCATACTCTTCCTCAATTTACTGGCATTAGAGTCATTGATACAAGTTTGGATTTTCTCCGCATTTGTGACTAAAGCTTTAGAAAAGCTTCTCATTTGACATGACAAAAAAAATCTTACATTTTAATTTTATCAGTTCATGGCAAAATGGTAGGCACAATCCCAAGCACAAATACAGGCTGGGTGAGGAATGGCTGGAGAGCAGCCCTCAGGAAAAGGACCTTGGGGTTTGGGTTGATGAAAAGCTCAACATGAGCCTGCAGTGTGTGCATGCAGCCCAGACAGCAACCGAGTCCTGGGCTGCAGCAAGAGCAGCATGGCCAGCAGGGCAAGGGAGGGGATTCTGCCCCTTTACTCTGCTCTTGTCAGACCCCATCTGGAGTACAGTGTGCAGTTCTGGAGCCCCCAGCACAGGAAGGACATGGAAGTGTTGGAGAGAGTCCAGAGGAGGGCCACGAAGATGATCAGAGGGCTGGAGCAGCTCTGCTATGAGGACAGGCTATGAGAGTTGGGGCTCTTCAGCCTGGAGAAGAGAAGGCTTTGAGGAGACCTTAGAGTAGCCTTCCAGTATCTGAAGGGGGCCTACAGGAAGGCTGGGGAAGGACTATTTACAAGGTCTTATAATGACAGGACAAGGGGCAATGGGTTTAAACTGGCAGAGGAGAGATTTAGACTGGATGTTAGGAGGAAGTTCTTTCCAGTGAGGGTGGTGAGACACTGGAACAGGTTGCTCAGGGAGGTTGTGGCTGCTCCCTGCCTGGAGGTGTTCAAGGCCAGGTTGGATGAGGCCTTGAGTGACCTGTACTAGTGGGAGGTGTCCCTGCCTATGGCAGGGAGTGGAACTAGATGATCCTTGAGGTCCCTTCCAACCTTACCATTCTATGATTCTATAAAAAATTCTTAAATGCTCTATCGTCTTTCTGTAAAAGCATTGCTTTACCAACTGCAATGCACCTGTCTTAAGTTGTGTGCCCTTGGGACCTGGTTCCAGTATTTGTTGCTAAGGATAACTTTCATGTTGACCTCTCAGGAAATGGAATTCCAATTCTTACACAAAGGTAACTACAGTAATCTCAGGCAACTGGAGGAGGATTACTTGTGTGACACTGTCAGGTTACTTCAGGCTGTCTTCTCCTTCTGACCAGATGATAGATCAAGAAGAACTGAAGGTGGTAGATACGTAGATCTATAAACAGTACTGGACCATGGATTTGTAATTGGAAGGACACAAAATGAAACTATTGAGTTACAGATGCAGAACTGGCAATGAATCATAGAATCATAGAATGTAAGGTTGGAAGGGACGTCAAGGATCACCTATTTCCAACCCCCTGCCATAGGCAGGGACACCTCCCACTAGCACAGCTCACTCAAGGCCTCGTCCAACCTGGCCTTGAACACCTCCAGGCAGGGAGCAGCCACAACCTCCCTGGGCAACCTGTGCCAGTGTCTCACCACCCTCACTCTAAAGAACTTCCTCCTAACATCCAGTCTAAATCTTCCCTCTGCCAGTTTAAACCCATTGCCCCTAGTCCTGTCATTGCAAGACCTTGTAAATAGTCCCTCCCCAGCCTTCCTGTAGGCCCTCTTCAGATATTGGAAGGCTACTATAAGGTCCTCTCAAAGCCTTCTCTTCTCCATGCTGAAGAGCCCAAACTCTCTCAGTCTGTCCTCATAGCAGAGCTGCTCCAGCCCTCTGATCATCTTTGTGGCCCTCCTCTGGACCCGCTCCAACAGTTCCATGTCCTTCCTGTGCTGGGGGCTCCAGAACTGCACACAGTATGAGTAGTAATTTTTTTTTTCTTTAAAAAATTATAATTAGAATCTTAAGCTTACTACCACAAGGTGTTCTGAAAGTCAGAATTACAGTTATATTTAACAAGAGGTCTGCATAAATTCATGAGGGAAAAGTCCATTAATGGTTATTTAAAATGATGAGTCTTATTTACATTTCTAATCCAGAAAATCTATTAACTGGTTTTTGGCAGAGGATATGAGCAGGATGCTGACATTATCCATGCTCTTTTGCTTCTACTCTTTCTCTAAGCAGTTTCTGCTCATTATTTGTCAGAAACATAGGTCTGAATTTTGTCTTAGCCAGGATGGCAGTTCTTAACTCTATAGGTCAAGAGCACAGAGCATCTGTGCGTTTGCCTAGCCTGCTATTAGACAGTCTAACTCACATTAGCTTTCAATTGGCATGTAATTTTATTTTATTTCTCTCAAAACCTAACAGAAGAGACTTCTTGAGATACAGCACCTGCAGAACATGTGCTTGTGTGCTATTAAACATCATGCTGTTTCATGCAAAAGCAATCAAATCTTTTGGTTAGCAGCATCTGGTTAATAGCTATCTGCAGCCTGACCCACTCAAACCACCTTGTCTTTGTGGCCCCTGCTCCACCAGAGCACTCCAACTGCAGTCTGCCCAATCACCCTGATTTAACATATCTTTCTGACCCTGTTCCCATCTTTGTGCTTTGTATATTTGTGCTATGTGCCCATTTTTTCATTGTCCTTAATGCATCAAAAATAGTCATTCAATCTGATCTGGGAGGTAAATGGAAGACTTGATTTATTGAGTCTTAAGAAATGATTTAGGCATAGTAAAAGAAAGAAGTCCACAACCTGGCTTGTTTCAATGTCATTTTGAAATACGCAAAATATTTGGCATGTTTAGAAGGAAACAGTGTTCCTTCTGCTCTAATTTGTAGATATAATTGGCTAAAAATAATAATATGTCTTGAAAGCAAGACATATCTGTATAATCAACGTGTAGCTAAGAAATAATGATTCTGATCCCATATATTCTTCTTTGTGTGAGAAAAATGCAAATAACATAGGCATGAAAATGATTACCCACGAGAGGACTCTGTTAGTGTCAGATTAATTACTGTTTTTTTTAAAAATAAACTAGCTCTAGCTCCTTTGGGACACATTAGGCCAACCTGGAAGGAGCTGACATTACAAGACAACAAGCAGAAAGAGAAGGAGGGGCAACCACAGGTGATGTGAATGGTTTCTCATTGAACTGCCAGCTGGGACTTGGTGGCAGAGAGCAGGTGTCTGTTGTCTGCTGTAAATTGGAGCTATCTTCAGGGGAGAATGGTTGGTGGGATAAATTGCTCTGGTAGCCAGCAAAGGTTCTTTGTTGGAGCAGTGCCTCATGATCTGTTGAGTTCCAGGAAGGCTATCAAATTTGTTGAAGCCTAGACAAAGAAGAAGCATCTGTATACTTCAAGAAACTACAGCTAGAGGCAGCTGAGAAGGGCAGTGAAAGCAGGTAGGTCATTTTGCTGATTTCTTCAGAGGTGGATTGGTGACACAAGGTGAGACAGAGGCATTGAACTGTCTGCTCATCTATTAACTTTAGTAAAGTTTTCTGAAAGCAGAGAGAGGAGGATTCACTGCAGAAGAACCTGTGGTTGAGGTTTCATCTAGAGCTGTCAGAAAAATGAGGGAATGCTTAGAGGAGCAGCAAAAGGCAGCAGTCCTGGGTGTGCTTCTTTTGAGAATGTTGTGGCTAGTGGATGAGGGAATGCTTTTATTTTTGGGCAGCTCTGCTGTGGAGTTTTGCAGAATTGGATGCTTCTTATTGCCAAATATTAGCTCGAAGGATTTTAGCATTGTCCTTGTGCATGGTAGAAAAGGAGGAAAATAGATCAGTAGTGTCTGGGAAGTTGTTTCTTCATGAGTATTTTGTGGTAATATTTTTTGAAAGAAGAAATTATAATTGAACCTTTATGCACATCCACCTTTATAGTCTACATCTCTTAATGCAGTAATTATTTGGAGTCCAGATTTGCCTCTTAATGCAGTAATTGCAATTCTAAAATATCTCTGAAATTCTATAGATCTAATAATGAGATACATCAGACTTTGGAATAAAGAACTTACTCCATTGTAATTTGAGAAGCTAATGATGGTTTTAATCCATTTTCACCCAGCATTAAAAGCACTTCGTTTTTAATAAACTTGAGGGTGAGTGAGAAATCATTTTGTTCCTGTGACTAATATGGAAATGGGTTTCTGTCCTTTAAAATGTATAGTCTGTGTACAAATGAAAATGAATCTTCAGCATGCAAACAGCTTTATTGATGCTTTAAAACAGAGTGAGAATAGCAAAGTTCCTTAAATTGAACCTGGAGGAAGAGAGATGCGTATTAGTTTTAATAAGTCATTTCATTGTCAGTAACTTACTAATTACTGTAAATAGTATATGTAGCAATAATCTCTGAGTGTTACTCATTATAAGCAGTTAGTCAATGATGTGATGAACTGAAAGCATAAGGTGATAAGAAATGTGGTTAATTTCAGCAGTGACTGATTTCCCATGGAGCACAGCATCATAGTTTATATGCTCTGCAGCAGATAAAATACCATCAGTTTTTCAGAGGCGCTCTGCATCCAGTGACTCTTTCACTAATGGGAAACTACAGATATGCATAAATCCAAAGTGTTGTTTTTTGATTAGTGGGAATATATTGTCTCAAAACCATCAATGTTTAATAATAAATGAAAAAGCACCCTGATCAAGAACACAGTGGGATGGAATAGTGTAGCACTACTAATTTAGATTATCAGAAATATCTTCTTGGTCTGTACAATGTGTTCGTCAGTTTCCCAGAGTGGGTACCTGTCATAGATAAGGCTTGAATCTGCACAAATGCAAACTCAAAATGTTGGTTGGATGTGGTTCTGCATTTGTGTGAGTTCTAGGTGTTCCTTTAATTGTCTGCCTTTGACTTAAATCAGTTATTTTGAATTTGTGTCCTAGGAGTTAATATTTCCTGTATGTTAGAACTGCTTGAAGCTGTGTATTGAGTCTCATGTGCAATATTCTTTCCTTGTTATATTTCTTGATCACAGTTTGTGGTAAATCAGTCAGCCATACTGGCTGGCAGCATTTGGTTCACTTTGCCTCTGCAGTGCTCAGATCAACAGAAGAAAGAGATTCTTCCTAGATCTCTACTGTAGCAAGCCAGTGCTACCAGTGTGTCTATGCTAGGTGACTGGAAATTGAGAATAGTTCACCCCAGAATGGAATTCACAGATTACATTGCAATGGAAGGCACCCTTACCTTTTCCAAACCACCTGCTGTGAGCAAGGACACTTCTAACTATATCAGGCTGCCCAGGGCCACATCGAGTCCAATCCTGAATGTCTCCAGGGGTGGGGCCTCAACCATGTTACTGGGCAATCTGTTCCATTATTTTACCTCTCATTGTAGAGAACTTCCTTATGTCCAGCCTAAATCTACTCTGTCCCAGTTTCAAACCGTTGTCCCTTGTCCTATCTCCGCAAGCCCTTCTAAACAGCCCTTTCCCAGCTTTCCTGTAGGTCCTCTTCAGATATTGAAACATAGCTATAAGGTCTCTGTGGAGCCTTCTTTTCTCCAGATTGAACAGCCCCACTTCTTTCAGTCTTTCTTCACATGAGAGGTGCTCCAGCCTTCTGATCAACTTTGTGGCCCTCCTCTGGACCCATTCTATCAGGTCCATGTCTTTTTTGTACTGGGGACTTGTAGCTGGGCATGTTGCTCTGGTGAGACCTCACCTGGAGCAGAGTGGCAGAATTGTTGTGAAGTCTTTTAAAATAAGCAAATATCTGAGAAAACTAACTTACTATTAGAAGGTGGATGCTATTGTAGGCAGCAACATATGAGGAAAAAACCAGGACTGAGATGGTGACTGTGATCTGTAGCTGAAGTCCTGGGGTTAGGTGATTGTTTTGAATCTGTTTTGGCAGAGCAAGTCTTTCTGACTTTGCACTACTGGAAATGCAGTGTGCTAGAATAAAAGGCTGATGAGGATTACAACACCACCAGTAAGTGATACAGAAGATGGTATTTTAAAGTACACAGTTATTTAGCTAGTAGTGCTAGTGTTCTAACCAGTCAGCAGGAGACTGTACAAGTAAATCTTTGTACAAGTAAGTCTTTGCTCAGTATCCTGTGTTCTGTGCCATAGTGCAGAACCACCTAAGGAGCAGCTTTGGGTGTAAGGGGTCGTGCCTGGGGAATCTGTCTCAGTGACACACAACAGTTGAACCCTCCTAGGGGAGGGTCTTTGGTCCCCTGTCACAAGTACAATAAATACATTATACTCTGGGATCTGCAATTACAGTGCAGGGACAGATCCTCTTCATCCTTTTGTGCTCTTCAAAGCTTCTTTTTCATCATTCTTCAAGTCTGCAGAGGAGCAGGGTTAATACTTGTCAACTCCTTTGGGCCATTCCTTAGCTATCCACAAGCTCCCTGCCTAGCCCAGCCATTCTTATTTAATGCTCTAACTAGGAGTAATTAAATTTGTGTCATTCATAGAAGGTACTGACTTCTGTCTGAACTCCAGTCTGAAGATTTATCATCTTAATAAGATTATAATAACAATTGCATTGAGTTTGTTTTAGCTCAGAATGTTTTTGCTAATCGCAACAGTTTGCCAGCTCAGTAAATTATCTTCTATTTCTATTAGATGGAAAAATTATGTAAACTAGAAGCACAGGGCAATAATTGTAAAGAACAATCATTTCGATGACTTGGATTGAGGTGGCCAATTACTTAATAACCTCTTTTTAGGGAGAGAGACTCTTTTGCTAGGGATCTGTTCATACCCTCACATTTAAGTAGCCTGAATTCTTGGTATTCCTGAAATAAGACACAGAAAATTAATGAATGAAACTAAGTTATAGGAAATACTGTATATAATAACTCTCCACCATGGAAAGCCTTGAGATGTGATGCTTAACTGAACTGTCTTTGTCATGGCATTAAACGATGTGTGTTTAATTGAGCAAGTGAAAATTGTCATTTGAAATTTTATTTTTTCCAAGAAAACTGGCCTTTTTTCATCAAAATGGAGAACTTGGCAGAAGCTTGATTTCAACAGGGTTGTTTGGTGAAGACACCAATCTTTTTCCATCAGGAGTTAGATCAAGGGTAAAATTTTCAAGTGGGCCCAAGTGACTTAAAGAATTGAATTGAATTTCTGAGGCTAACAGTCATTTTACATGTTTCCAAAGAAGCAGGCTTCTAAGGCACTTGAGTGAAATTTTTCTTTTTTAAATAAAAAAAAAGTACACATTAAACAGAAAAATGTCAGGAAAAATATCATGTTAGATCAGGTATTTAACCTGATCTTGTAGTCATTGCTGCTCATGAAATGTAAACTTGTAAAGAATAAGAATTAAGAAAAATTATGTTATTTTTTAAAAGCAATTTGAAGTGCTAATGTAGGTAAGAATGTGATGAATCTGACAAGACCAGATGGATGAATAGGATCTTGGTATTACACTACCAGCTGCAGGCTCCTGGGAGATGAGGTGCTGTCCTCTTCCTGGTCCAGGGGTTGTAGTGTGCAAATAAGGATTACATCCTGATGACCTGATTTTTATTTTGTCTGTTCTCATGCTATTTGCAGTTGACCTATAGTGTTTTTAGCTGCTAACCAGCAGCATGATAAACCTGTGTATGATCCTGCACACCATCAGCAGTCACAGTTTGATACCTGAGCAGTGTTTTGCTGAGCTGCTCTGGGCTATAGGATTACAGTTATGGGTTTCTGCAGTTCTTTACAGCAATGGAAAATATTTCATTAAACTACAAGGGCTTATTTAAAGAATTCCTGAGATAAACTTCTACAAGAATTTCTCAAAACTGTCAGAACTTGCATAACCAAGGGACAAGGGGATGGAATATTTACTTCTCTGTTTCTTTCCATTTTCAGAAAGAATAATAGTAACACACTACAATAATCATAGGTGCTTTGGCCTGCAACTTTTATGCAAAGGGCAGTCTGACAGGGGAACAGACACTGAATGTGTCTGCATGCAAACATAGCACAAACAAGTATTTGACAAAAACTGGATTAACATTACTTTTTAAGAACTCAAAACTGTTTTAGACATGTTTGATAATCAGCTGCTTCCTTCAGACCAAGACCCTCATCACAAAAATAATGAAACAATTCATGTTCGAATTCCATTACTGTTGTGTATGTGATGGATTATCTAAGCTTCATGACAAGCAGTAGGGGGCGGAAAAGAAATCTTCCTTTTTGTGGAGTTTAAGTAATAGGGCCAGATGTGTTAGGTAAGGTGGAGTCTCTAAAAGGGCCTTAGAAAGGACAATTGTCTGTGGCTTTTCCACTGTACAGTGTTTGCAGGACTGGCTCCTGGCTTCGCGAAGATTAAATCAGTCTCAGCTTTGCGTTAAGCATCCAGGACATCTCCCTTTAGTTCTTTCTGGGGGCAGCAGCATACCAGACTGGTGGAAGATGGTGCCTTTAGATCTGTCAATTATATACAAGATTAAACCACTTAATTTACATGAAAAGTTATATTCATTATGGAGAAATAATGACTGCTGAACATTTTAATTATATTTAATTGCAAAAAAATGTACTCCATTTGGGTACTGATGGCATACTTCACGTTTCCGAGAACCTAACTTGAATGTCTTTGTGCCTGCTAAGATACTGTCTGTGATATTTCACATTCAGAGATGGGATAGGGTGGGTTAGGATTGAGTACAGACTCTCTAAATAATAATAATAATAGATCAGAGAAAGATCCTGTGGGAGGAAGGGCAGAAGCAAGAAACATCGATGTTAGGACAGCCAAACATTTAAGCATGTCTTTAATAGGATATTGTGGCAGTTTCGCAGCTACACAGAGGAAGACTAGAGATGATAACAATAAGCCAGAAACAAGATAAGCTATCTAGACATCAATAACATTTACTGCATGATACATCTATCAAAGAAATACAGTAGACTAAGAAAAAAAAGCAAAGGGTGTGTTGGATTTTCATTGTGGGTTCTTTTTTTCCCCTTAGCTTGCCAAACTTGTACTCAGTGACTATCTCATCTCTGCGTGTGGTAGGAATCTCATGTGAAATATAAGAAATTTAGTTTAAACTTCTGTCCTCCATTTGGAATTTGAACAATTTCCACAGAAAACCTAGCAGTTACCTTTAATGGAAAGTATAAAAATTAGATCAATTATTGCAGAGGAGTTGCTGAAACTGAGATCATAGTCTTGTGGCTTAAAAATGTAAATGTGTTAAATTGCAGTGCCATCAAGAGTATTGCAATTAAAGATATTATTTTTAATGCATAATGTAGCTAAATTGATAGGATAATTATTAATATAGCTTTTAGTCTAATGCACACCTAGAAGTTAATCAGCTGTTCATATGAAAGGGATGAAGTAGTCATAGGTAGAGAACCTTTAATTAACACAATACTATTAGGCAGTTAACACTGTAACATTAGACATAATTAACAAGCAAGAGAACCTCATCAGAAAAAAAAAACTCAGGAACATAGGTAACACAACATAATGGACCTGATCATCAGTGAGAGGTTGTCTTTGGAGGTGAAAGCCCTCCAAAGCCAGGTAATGTGTTTGTTTCCCCTCTCTACAGGCAGCTGCTTTTTAAACACTATGCTGTTGCATGCCACTTTAGCGTAATTTTCAGTGAATCCATACTTCACATAGTCTGAAGGAAATGTGAAATTCATTTTGCATTTGCAGTAGCTCTTAAGTCAGAATGTCATAATGAACTATTTTTATCTCTCATGTTTAAAATGTTAAGCTTTCTGCCAACTGTTTAGAAATATTTGGAATGTTATGGAAGGAGGATGTTCTTTTCTGTGCCTGAGTTTTGCTTGCTGGCACTTATGAAAAAAGACAAAAGAAAACTCAATCTTGGCATAATACTAAAAAAGTTCAAAGACTGTGATAAGGATGTATTAAACTGTTTGTCCTTGTAAGCTGCTTTGGGAATTCAAACCAGATGCAAAGGTGGTAGAAATAATCAGAGGCACACAGGTGCAGCAGGCAGGCATAGCATGTGAGGTAGATTTGTCCTATTATTGGTTGAGATGCCTGCAATAGTTCTCAGCTGTGCCAGGCCTTGCCCTCCCATTGTCATTTTCACAGCATCTTGATGCAGAATCCTGACCTCAGTCTAAGGGCAGCAGAGGTAGAAAAGCCATGGTTCAGATGGGTATAGCACACAGGTGTCCTTGCTATCTCATGCTCACCTTTTCTGTTTCTTGTAATATTAATGTCAGAGATGATTTTGAAACCATATCATTCTTTAAGTTACTGTAATAAATTTAATGTTCATAGAAGATATTAGATTAACAGCCCCAGAGAAGAAAATTATTCATGAGGCAGGTAGCTACAGTTGAGGCAGGGATCAATCTTGTAATTATCATGCTCTTGACATTGAGGACTTCTCACTCTGAATGACACAACTGGAAACCAATCTGATTTCTTATGTGTTCATAAAGTACAAAATCAGTAAGATACAATATACATCAGACAGAACACCAGTCTGGCAATTGTAAGCAGAGCATAGCTACTGTTGAAGTGGGGGACCAGGTTGAACTAATGACCTTGGTCTGGAAAAGAGCAGCCCAAGAGCTGTTCTACCTCAAAACAAGCTAAAATGCCAACTGAAAGGTAAAGCTGTTAATAGTGGAACATTCAGGAAATCCTGGGTGTGCTAAAACCTTCCAGGGCTGCACTTAACTTTTTTATTCCTCTGAGCAAAGTGAAGGAGTGCTCTGAGACCACTTGGCCTCTGTCTTCAACTTTGCTGGGGGCATCTTTAACACAATCATTTGTTTCCTGTCTGGGTAAGCTGTTATAAGGAACAGACTAAAGCACAGTATGTGCTTGAATTTGCTGCACCTTGCCAGAAAAAATGGCTTTAGGTGATCCCTCCTTATATCAAAGCCAGCCACCTTGATGCTTAAAGGAGACAGAGGGAGCTCAGGCTTCTGTTCTGCCTTCATTGCCATTGTTTTCACTTCAGCTGCTAATAAGAATTTACGATGTTGCAAACTAAAATGACTTCTGCAAGTGCTGCTTCTCAGAGTTTTGTGTATATCTGTTTATGGCTCTTTTAAAACTTCCTTTAAAGCCATTGGGACTTTTCTGATTTCAGTTACACAGACAGACATAAGGTCAAACTAACTTAGCAGTAAATTCACACATTGAATTCAGCTGTGTCTTTGCATAACATGAGGTAGTGTAGCTCATGCCTTTGCTTTGTCTATGGAATAACCTGGAGACTGTAGAATGAGAAATTAAATTAGAGCTTAAGTCAGTTTCCCCCACACAGCCAAAGCTGGCCTTCTTCAGCACATAATTTTGCAAAGTGTTTGTTCAGTGGTACATCAGGAAGCATATCTGTGCATTACCCACTTACTGTATGCAGCTTGCAACAGCCATCTGCTCAAATTGGCTACACTGAAAAGGGAATCTGAGCCTAACATATTGATAAACAATCTCCACTGCTAAATTAAGACTAAACAAGTAAACAGGGGAATGAATGCAAGCAATAAATTTCCCAGACATCCATGCTATGTGTGCTTCTGTTAATATTGTGGTGATCAGGAACAATCCAAATCTGACACATGTAATCATTATTTTCAAGTGATATGAAGGACAAAAATTTTAGGTAGAGTAACATAGAGGTGATGAAAAGACACTCCCAAACACTTCACTCCCAAACAATTAATCTATATCCAAAAGCAGCTTAGTGACTATATATTGTGGTCATTTCTGTAGCTGTAATAAAGACATCCTGTATTGTTCTAGTCAATTCTAGGTGTGTTGCTGAAGAGAATATTTGCAGGGGTAAAGTGGAAACCATTTTATGCTGACTTCTGTGGTTATAGAACTCTCACTTCTAATCACAGATGCATTAGATGGGGGCTATGTAGAAGTTGCCTGCTTCGGTGAGAATGGGGGTGTTAAGGGAAAGAGTTGTGTATTGTGATGGTTTGTCTTTTTGTCTGCTCTTTATTGTCATCTCTTTGGTCCATTTAACAAATTTACTTTGCTTTATGAACTCTGGTGGCTTACAGAGGAGGTACTTTCCTGGCAATTGGTTTCCGAGCTGTGTCAGGGTCAAGGTAGCTAGCTATACAGAAAAGCAAAGAACACTCTGTTTGAGGGCCTGTCTGCCAGACATGGGGCTCTCAGGATGGAGCAGAAGAGTAGCACATCACATCAGGGTTTGAAGCAGCTTGTTCAGGGTCAGCAAGCACTTGTGGTGGGCCTGAGCAGGCCGAAATAGGCTTATATGTGTCCTGGCTTGCCCAGACATGTTCCTTTTCTCCCCCTCCTTCTGTTTTGGGGAGAAGCAACCATGCAAAAGAGGACAAAGAACCCAGAGCCACTGAGTCTAAGAAGTCTGGCCTGCCTAGACTTGTTTGCATCCTGTGGTAAACAAGGTACACAGGCTCAGCTCGTGCCTGCCTTGTGCAAGGCCTGTGTACTGCCCTAAAAAGGGTAAAGTAAGCTTATGGCTTCACCTAATGTGGTCAGGCTTGGCTAACTGCCATTTCAGTTGGCTATTGTGTCCAAAGGCCCATTAGTTTTGGACTATATTGATAAAAGGAGATGAGAAGGTTGTGTCATTGTATCCATGCTCTCTGCCATTGTATTCATGGTGGTGCTGCTGCTGCCTCATTGCATCCTGAACTGCCTGGAAGCTCCACTGCTTCAAGTTTACCAGAAACAGGCTCTAAATGCCTGCAGGCAATCAGCCTGCACAACCAGTGTGACATTGCGCCAAGCCTGCACGTGGCATTGCATCCTGCCTGCCCCTCTGCAAGGCTTCTGCTGAATTGGGAGTCAAGAGGAACCAGGTCAGAGACTGTGCCAGACTCCCAGCTGCCTGAGAAAAGAGCCTGGGAAAGCCTCTAACAGTTTTGAGACCACCAATAGCAACCCCACCACATGCTTTGGGTACTGTCTGATAATATTTTGTGAGTAAATACTTCAAGCCTCTTGTAATCATTAATTGCCTTCTGCCATAAGCAGAAAGGAGCTTCCTGCATCCATCTAGTGGCTAAGCAGGACAATTAACCACAAGCAGTGTATTGGCTGCAGGAACCTTCTCTTCCAGGATAATGATTATGTTTGCTACTTACCTCTTAGTGTTCCAGTTTTGCCTGTTCCCTGTGTGTATAAATTTCCACACTGTGTGTTTTGAACCTTGCAAATAAGATTTCTGGTGAGATTTAATGCTAATAAACAATTTTTCATAGTTCTTAATCTCTGCCTGGATATAAAAATTAATATAGATTATTAATTTTGCATCATTTGTAACAGCACTGAGCAGCTGAGAAAAAGCTGGAGAAACCTGTGTGTACTTGAAGCAGCTAGCCAGAGCAGCATCTGTGTTGCTGTGGATGTGTTACTATTGGTATCCAAGTTGGGTGTTTTAATGCTGCTTGGAAGAGTGTTTGTTCTTTTTGGCTCCAGGGTAGACATATGCAGAGGCAACAGCTCCAACCTCATATTTCTCACTGTTTTAAAATAAACATATGGTAGAAATAGAAAAAGGATTTCTTAGAGCTGGAACAATTTATCTAGCTTGTTAAGAGTATTTGGTGAAGATTCATGTGCAGTCCTCCTGGGTACATGTACTAGGTTGGCTTTAGACACAAACAATTCAAATCCTGTGGGTGGGAGGAGGACCCCAGTGTCAGTGAACTGCCCAAAGGGTTCTGTGTGCCTCATGGAGACCTCACATCTGTTGATTCACATGAGGAGAAAGCTGTCACCTTGTCTACTGAATTCCATAATCTGCTGCTGTGAGTGAGCAGAGCTGGTTCCTGCTCTGAGAATTCAACAGCAGCTGAGACATGACAAAAATTATTTGAAGTTAAAATAGAAGGGAAGTGAGCTATGAGGAAAAATGCTCTGGCCATATCTAAGCTGTATAACCCAAGTCTTTTAAAAAGATGGGGCACATGAAATGTGTGATAAGGTATGTAGGAAACAGAGAGGACTCTTCTACTGTGATTTTTCTTGTTTATAGACAGTGAAGGAACATAGATGTCTTCAAAGTAAATGAAAAGATGGTGTGTCAGGGATGACTGCTGAGAAGACTACTTACCATCACAGCCATGGTCATAAAAGGATTTGTAAAGCCATTTTACTCCCTGCTTCTAAAGATTTCATCTACTTTGCCTTCTTGTGCCGTGATTTCCAAGTTCCCAAAGGCTGCTCTCTGACCTTCCTATGCCTGCCCACACCAGCTGCTGTTTCTCCCCAATACAACAGGAATCAGCAGATCAGTTATTCATCTGCTGTTTGGTGTTAAGTCAGTGGAAACCTTCTTTCCATTGTCTCTGATAGTCACTTCCAGCTCCTTCCTGCTCTAAGGCTTCCCTATGACCTTGATTTTGTTAATTTTATTCTCTTATCTCTGCTCTGACTTCTCTTCTCCTTGAATGCTCTGCTGCTGGAGGATCTCCAATGTACTGAGTTTTCTGACTTACAGGGGAGTTAATTAAACTCCCAGTCTTAATGTTACTTTAATATTTGCTGTTTTAATTTGATTTTTATGTATGTAGTTTTCTCCATCAAAATGCCAACATTTCCTGTAATTTAAACACAGTAGTGTCTCTGCTTAGATTACCAAATGAGTGCCACATCTTACATGCTGCAATCTCATGTAGAGACAAATAATGCTTTGGTCCTTAACTCATGTGAACAGTGTTTCATATAACTGAAGGCAAAGAATTGCACCTTGTGACCACACATGAAACTCTGTTTGCCATTACATTTGCTGCAAAGTGTAGCTTTTGGCCAGTCAGAAGTTGCACTTTTATTTGTAGATCTGGGAACACCACTCTGATGCTATGTGAGTGCAGATCTGAGATACTTGTGCCTTGTATAGTGTTATTGAGATGGAAATGTGCTTTTTTTGGTGTCTTATTTGCAGGGAAACATTTAATTGGAGACTGCAAAAATGTGTCCACAGCATTTTTTGCATGCTTCCTGGCAGTGGGTTTTGTTGTCATCTTTTTAAATGCTGTTTCAGCATCTTCCTGGCTAATAAGGGTAGGTGTTTTACATCATTTTAGCAAAGTGGAACAAAGGAATTATACGACTGAAAATCCATATTGCTATCTTTCATTTAATTTTCATTATTGCTCTTTCATAATTAAGCAATAAATATAAGCTGTGCTGATCTGAATGAATATGGCAAGCTTTCTTGCATACTGCAAAGAATGAGAATGTAGCTAGAAAAAGGTTCCAGTTACCCTTGGGAAAATACACATTGTCTGCTTATTTTGAACTTACTGAGCTTTAGTGGTGTCATGGTAGGCCTAAACAGGCCAAATTAGGCTTGTGAATGTCCTGGCTTACCCAGGCATGTTTTTTCTGCTCTCTCTTCTGTTTTGGGGAGAGCAACCGCAAGAAAAGGGACAAAGGACCTGGCACCACTAAGTCTGGGGTTTGGGGTCAGCCCTGCAACTGCGGTAAACAGGGTGCACATGGTTGCCTTATGCAAGGCCTGTGATCTGCCCAAAAAAGGGTAAAGCAAGCCTATGGCTTCACCCAATATGGCCAAATCTTGGCTAACTGCCATTTGATTGGCTATCTCGTGTCCAAAGGCCCATTGATCTTCGGGCTGTGTTAATAAAAGGAGCAGGGAACACAGGGTGCGTGCCTTCTGCCATTACAAGGTGTGTCTGCTTGCATCCTGCCTGCTGCCTGCACAGCCAGCGTGATACCGTGCCCAGACTGCACACCGAGACAAGAGATCCTGCCTGTATGAATGCCTGCTGCCAAAGGAGTCAGAACCAGGTCAGAGATTGTCTCTCTCCTTTTTCCAGTGCTCAGAAGCCTGAAGAAACTCTAAAGCCAGTGACAGATACCGACAGCAACCCCGCAACGAGCCTTGGGTACTGTCAGACAATACCTCTTTTGAGTAAATACCAAAGCCTCTTGTAATCATTGGTTGCCTTCTGCCATAAGCAGAAAGTTTCTCCTTGCGTCCATCTAGTGAGCAAGCGGCGTAACTGGCCGCTAGCGGCATACTGACCACAAAGCCTTCTCTGCCAGTTTAATTCGAGTTCAGTTAATGTATATATTTAATTGTTATTTCCAGATCCTGTTATAACCTGTATATAGTTTCCATAACGTTGCAAAGAGCCTGTTGTTATTATTAAATGGTGGTCGGGGTGGTGCGAGTTCAGATTATTTAATATTAATAAACTATATATTAATGTTTTTGAAATATCATCTTGCAGTATCTAATTACCCCTTCTGTGGCAAGTGGAAACAGTGTCACGGTGCTAGATAGTTTTCTTTTTTTGGAGTTCATATAGGAGGTACTTTTTTTCCAGCCAGTGTAACATCAGCTCGAAGATGTTCCTATGATAAACAATAGCAGAGAAAAGGACTTTAAGTACTGCTGCTTTCAAGGATGAAAAATATTTGCCAAACTTCTGTAAACATACTAAATTCTCCCTAACCTTATGCAAACAGTGTTAGCACAGGTGTGTGAGGCCAAAGAAATCCTTGTGAGCAAACAAAGGAGGTTTTGTTTATTTCAAAAGATACCTTGTGAAGTCAGCTGCACACTTAAACCAAATGTTCTGCGTCCTTTCCTTTGTGTGATGCATCAGATATGAGAGGCTTTGGAACGAAGGTGGCCCCACTTGAGATGTGGGAGTGAGCTGAAAATGCTGTAGGTAGGAACTAAGGTGAGGGGGGAGTGCGTGTCCTTTTTGCGTGTTGAGTAGATCTTCATGAATTGGGCAGGAAAGAACTGAAGAGATGCAAGTGGGTGGAATGGAAAGGGATAGCAGGACCACAGGTAACACTGGGATTAAGGCACTTAGGCTGCTGAAAATAGATGCTAGAACTATGAAAATCAGCTCATATCACATTGTGAGTGTTTGGTTGGCATCTTGGGATAGCTGCTATTACCTTGGTAATTTAGCACATCTGTCCTTGTTTGCTAAATGTGATCTTGGTCCTTAGTTCCTATTGCTATCTTTTGCTTCTTTCCTTTTTTGGTTGCTGCCTGTATGTGTGGTGTTGTCCTGTCTCAAGTCAGAGGTTCACTTATGGTTTTGCTGCTACCACAGTTTCATGATCAACCTTTTATAGCCTCTGACCTCAAGTTGGGAGTTGATTTAGGTCAAGAGCGTGTTTGGGACATAGGGAAAAAAAACCCCAGACAAACACTCACCAAAAAAACAAATAAACCAAACCAAACACCAACCAGACAAAGCCAAAAGCTGATTGTACCCAATACACATCTGTAAGCTTCTCAGGTAAATTAGAGATTAACATAGGTCTTTGGCATTTACCTTTTCAACATCACTACAGTGAAGTGATACAATTGAATTCTCTTGACTGTGCAAATTCTGTAAGCATTTAATGAACACTTTCAGATTTTGTTCTTTTTTTAAAGAACAGACAATAGAATATGTACTTTCTTCTCCATATAGGTTCTTGCAGCTTGGTAAAAAGGAAAGGATAAAATCCTGTAAGGAGGGCTAGGTCAAATCCCTGCTGTTTATTCTATGGGAAGAGGGGGGGGGAAAAAGGAAATAATAAAAAATAGTGATCTGAACCATGAAATATCTCACTTTATTTAAAAGAGATTGTGTGAGTCATAGGGAGCCATAATTTTGTAAACAGTTGCAGTGATTTCTGTAATGTAGAGAACTAATGAGGAGTGATGAGTCTAGCTTGGTTAGAACAACAACACTGCACTGCAACATGCTGTGCTGAGTACTCTAACAGTATACAGCAATGGTCTGGAGTTCCAGGAAGTTTTCATCTCCTAGACAACGTCTGGCAAATCATTTTACTTCATACTGCTTCTGTTTTGCCCTCTAATAAGACAGGCAGGATGATTAAAAAAGCACATTGGGTGTTACTGATGAAAGTTAGGTTACAGCATTATTTGTCACATTAAATGTATGTTCTGTGCAATCTTGGTTATGATTATGAATGGAATTTGTTTTCAAAGACTGCCTTTTTGGTGCACCTGTATAGATCTTCCGTGCCAACATTCAGCTCATGATCATTAAGGATTGGAAGACAAATTTTCCCCTTCTATATAAAAGGTCTGCTACCATGCTACAGAATTACTTGGACTCATGCTTGTTATGGAGGCCAGGCTGGATGGGGCTCTGAGCAACCTGATCTAGCGGGGGGGGGGGGGGGGGGAACAAGATGATCCTCAAGGTCCTTTCCAGCCCTGACAATTCTGATTCCATGGTGATATATTTCTTCTTGTTGTTTTCCACTACTGTCATGATTTCGCTATTTCATAACTGTGTAAATCTACACATAGCTGTCTATAAGTCTTCTTAAGTTCACTTTTGTGTGTGTCCAGAAGGTATAAGAATGTGGGAAAAGCCCTCCCTGCCTGTGGGTAAAGCAGTTTCTCAAGCAGCACTCCTCTTCTATAAAGACTTCTAGATAAACATTTTCTGCCTGCGTTTTGATTAGTACAATTTAGAGCTCTATAATTGAGAAAATCCGTCAGATTATGCTTGTTTCCTTCTTTATGAGGTGATCCTTTTCAAACTAATGTAATTTTAACTTCATTTGCTCAAATATAAAGGTCTGTTGGTCTTTCAGACTATCAGACTGTTTTATTGAAACATTCAAACCTGACCAGCTACTCTTATTAGAAATGTGACTATCAGAAATCCCTCAGTAACTGAATTGTGTGTTCTTGCCAGCAAGAAAGATGGATTTAAAAGTGCTTTGTCTGCAGATTTGTTATGGGACCTTTCCCACAGTTCTTTCCAGATGAAAAGAAAAATAATAATGGAAATAATGTTCTTGAAGTAGCAAGGCACACAATGACTCTACTAACTGTGTGATGAAGTTTCTCTTAGTGTGTCCTGGTGTATTCTGTTCAGAAGTAAAATTTTATTTTGGGGGGGAGAGGGATGGACACCCAAACCCTAACCCTCCCTTTTTCACCCCTAGGGTTATGGAAATTGTGTAGTTTATGCCCAATATTCCTAAAGTGGGTGTGTGTCTAAGAGATTGCAACCATTGGATCTTATTTTTATCATTTTGATATAAATCCATTCTCTCACAGGATAAAGCATAGTCTATTTAAATTTCTTCAAGCAGTGGCATTCTTTTGGGGTGGAAAAAAGGATTTCAAGCCTGCATGGAGCACTGTAAGTGGTTTCCCTAGAAACTCTGCCTACTATGAAACTTCAGAGGTGTGCTTAGTAAGCTGTGTGGTGCATAGAATACATCTGCATCATAAACCCTCTGATTAATGGGATGTGAAGTCCTGACTCAGGTTCTTTTAAAGGTATTGTTGAGTTGCTCTGCTAAGTGTTGCAACACAAAGAATTGGGACAGTAGCAGAGCAATTGTGTTTTTTCAGAGTATTGTGACTTCCCCAGAAATTCAATCTTCATCCTAGTTCACTGCCCCAAACATGGAATTCAGTATGATTCTGTGAAATATCTAGGTATTGGCTCACTATCTTCTGATGGAAAGCTCTCTCAACTGCAACACCTGTGAAATACTCCAGAAACCACATTTCCTGGGACTCTGCTGTTGCTACTGCTTTTTACATATTTGCTAGTACAGATAAAAGCACTTGCAAAATGCATGATCTGTTTTGTAGACAATTGCAATTAAAGAAACTATTGATCCCTGTAGTAATTTGTTATTCTCTGAGATTTTTCCGCTGCTTATGAAAATCTTCCAGGAGATGTGAATTACTGCCTCTTCCCCCCTAGATGTGATACTTTCTACATCCCTTTTCTGATCTTTGTAATCTTCTGAAATTTAAACTTGGAAAATGCAGAGGGTACTCCAAAGGAGCAGACCTTTAACTGCAATGCTGAAATGCCAGACAGCAGTTGGAGATCCTCAGTCCCAACTGTTCATTTAACAGGATTTTGCTTGACTTGCTCAGCTCGATGAGATAACAGCTTGAGACAATGAGTTTTGTTACAGTCCCGTTTTGCTCTGTCTCTCCTGTTTATTTGAAAGGTGGTTAAAACCTGACACAGCATCTTGTATTTCATGTGAACAAATTATTTGGATTTCCATTTAAAGCACCCCATCATTCTGTGGTGTGATTTGATTATTTTGCATACTGTGCTATAGATTTTTGGGTTTGACTGTTACCTTTTAAGCTTCAACTCAGCTATGTTGTTGCTGACATTCATTCACAACTGAACTGAACCTGCAAGCTTCACTTCAATNCCTGCTCCAACACTTCCATGTCCTTCCTGTGCTGGGGGCTCCAGAACTGCACACAGTACTCCAGAAAGCTGTCTGTTGAATTAGCTATATTGAGTCTGACTCCCCTCTTACTGGCTATAGATTTCCAAATCCACTCATCCCAACGATTTTGTGTCCCAAGTACAATTTGCAGCTATGACTATTTGCATTTGTTCAAAGAAATTACAGGCATATTCCAAAATAATTATGGACATGAAGTTAAGCACAAGTAAACTGCTAGTAAACAGTAACTCCCATTCAGACCTTTGTGGCCTCTGAACAAACAACAGAGTTCCAAAATCTGGAGAAGGCAAAAGAGGGAAAGACCTTTGAGTAAACAGTACATTATTACTGCCTTTTGCCTGGTGAACAGGGCATGTTGCTGCGAGCTTTCAACCACCTGTAAAATGCTCAAAGCCCAAGTTTTTGCAGAAACTTTGAAGGAAGACTCTATAGAGCTTTTTTTGGGTGCTTTGATTATTTTATGAATGTCAGATGAGCAGTGATTAACCTGTGGATGAGACACTGCCCCTATATAAATGCATATGAAGAGGGAGTAGAAGGTATTAATCTAAAAGCATCTGTAAGGACCTGAAAAGAAGGCAGGTTAAAGGAAATATCATAAGCTATTCCTGTGTATGTACAGAAAGTTTCAAGTAGAGCTTGCTCCATCAGTCCTATAGCCCTGATCTGAAAGGGAAGAGTTTTGCTACCCAGAGCTAAAGAACAAATAACTTCAGCAGTTAAAGTGTATGCTAGGAGTGAACCCGGGGTCTGGTGCAGACACAGCATACTGCGTTACTGTACCCTCTGAAGTTGACCTCGTAACTGATCACCTCCAAGCTTTTCTGCTTCTGAGACATTCCAGGAACTTAAACTTGCTCTGCTGACTTTGAACACAGGAATCCAGGATCAGCTATCTCACTTCCTTCTTTGACTTCTGCCCCTTCTGCTTTCTACTTTGCTACTCTGAGGCCTACAAGTAGGAAAAGGCAGTGGTCTACAAACTGATTTCCTCAGGGGCTTTGTCAGAAGACACAAAGAAATGTGTGCCTTGTGACAGGAGCAATCTCTGAGTTGCACTGAGGAACTGAGCATGTAGAAGCTTCACTTCAGCTTTCTGCATGTTATATTAAATCACAACATTATATTAGTTTTAGATTATATTATTAAAGGAAGGAGCAGCTGATGTGCTTTAGACTAATTTAAGGCAACTTCATGGCCAGCTCTTACTCTGGGCATAAATATTTTAACAAAGCAAAAGACTATGCTGTGTACTTTTCCTTCTGTTGTCTAACCTTGCTCCTTAGCTCTTGTATTCAATATTCTACAATGCACTTTTTTTTTTAAAAAAAAAAGCTTCATCTCTTGAGTCTGCAGCAAATACTGAACTTCTACTTTGGAAACAAGCCACAGCTGTCCTTCTGTGTGTACTAAGCTCAGGAATGCACTCAAATGTATTCAGTGCTTCTTCCATGCTTTGACTATACAAGCATAAAATAGTTTCCTTTAGATATTTTCTCCCCCTCCTGTGGCAGTACCACTGGATATTTATTGTTTCTCCATCAAACTCAACTTTGAATTCACCTGATCACAGAAATTCTACAGCTCTTGCTGCTGCTGCTTCAGCATGAACTTGTTTGCAATGTTTCTGACCTTGTTTTCTCTAAACAATGAAATGCTTTATCCCTGTGAGAATTTGTCTATTTGTCAACATACCTACAGACCTGACTGATGCAGTGCCACTGCAGTGCAGGTCCTGCCCTTAGGTAAATTCTTTCTGGAAACTTGATAAATGTCATCCTTTGCTCCTACCTCATAAATACCCCTCATTTTGGGCTCTCAGTAACATACACATACCAGGGAATACAATTTAGCTTACCTGACTTTGGATGCCATCTGGACTACAGACGATGGTAAAATAAATAGGTAAGGAGGAAAATAAGCACTGAGGATGACTTTGCAGGGCAAGATAAACCATAGCATACAAGAACCTATTTCTCTTCATTATATAGAAGGGAAATACTTAAATCCAGCCATCTGTGCTGCTAATATCTAAATCAGTTGATCTCACCTTGTTCTGTTCATCAGCTCTTATCTGCCTTCATCCTTGAGCTTTGTTGTTGTTGTTATCAAGTTTTTCATCAGAAGATGCATGGCTTTCATGTAGAAATTCCTCACACCAGGGAAGGAAGGCAGGCATAAAGCACATGGGATCTTTTATTATTCAGCAAGAACTGGTGTGTGTTAATTCTGCCTGTCAGAAAGTGGCCAGCTCCATTGAATTGATGTATTCCCCAGTCTTCTGTGTCTGAGGTCTTAAAGCAGCAGAGCAAGAACAGGCAGCAAAACCAACCACTACAGGAATAAATGTGGAGCATCAGTTACACTTGAGGTTGCAGTTTTGTAATGCAAGTTCTCTATTTAGCTTTCAGGTTGTGATAGTTTTTTAATACAAAAAGGTTACTAAGTTTTGAAAATGAATGGCCAAAGGCAGTTGTCACACTCCAGCCTCACCTTAAGAGCTCTGCATGTTCATAAAGCTTTGCAGTTTTCCAGTAACCCCCAAAAGTTTGCTGTGCATATAAGAACTGCAGGGTTATGGAGGCTTGTTTAGACACTGGATTAAACTGTAGAGAAGGTTGGAAGGGTCTGAAGCTGAGAAATTACTGGAATTGAAATTCTTTCATTGCAGTTTGTCATTTAACACTTGCAAAAGGCATCTTTAGGGACTTGAGCCTTGAGCAGTGACTCAGTTACCACTGCAGCTACTTGAGTGCAAGCTTTCACGTAGGGGATGATTCAACTGGCAAAATTGTTTCTTGAAATTAGTTTGGTACTTAGCATTTAATACTCCTCTCTTTTGCTCTGCAATTAGCTTTTCCTAATGCAATTTAATATATTTGTAACATTTCTCAAAAATCATAGCAGACATGATTTGAAATGAAGCTAAATCTCTTGAACTTTTCCTTATGTTAATTTGAAATGCCAACAGGGCACCAACTGCTGTGAAAATTAATGAATGAGCTATGCCAGACTGGCTTTCATTTCATTTCAATGACTTCACACTTAGAGCATATGTAACAAGCAAGCTATTCTCCAACACTACAGATGATGCTGCAACAATAAGAATTTTGCTGCTGTGGGGCTGCATGGACAGGCTGTGGGTCCTGATTTTTTTGCAAGTATGTTATGGGGTATATCTCAAAGGAGAGGCAACACCCCTCAGAAGGATATTTTTTTTTCTTTCAAGGAAACTAAGTGTGGAAATAGTATCAAACTTAAAATACATACCACTGAGGTAGCAGTGTCCAGTTATGGGCCCCCCAGTTCAAGAGGGACATAGAACTGCTTGAGAGAGTCCAGTACAGAGCCACAAAGATGATTAAGGGAATGGAACATCTCTCTAAGGAGAGACTGAGGGAGCTGGGGCTCTTCAGCTTGGAGAAGAGGATGAGAGGTGTCCTCATCAGTGTTTATAAATATGTAAAGGGTGAGTGCTAGGAGGATGGAGCTAGGCTCTGCTTGGTGATGCACAATGACAGGACAAGGGGCAATGAGTGGAAGCTGAGGCATAGGAAGTTTCATGTAAACATGAGGAGAATTTTTATCCCCTGGGAGGGTGGCAGAACACTGGAACAGGCTGCCCAGGGGGTTTGTGGAGTCTCCCTCTCTGGAGATATTAAAAACTCACCTGGACATATTCCTGTGTGATCTGGTGTGGGTGATCCTGCTCTGGCAGGGGAGCTGGACTGGATGATTCTGTGATTTTTAATTATCAAGGGAGTGCTTTGCTCCTCAGTAAGAAAATCCCTCTCTTAACATGACACTCAAGTTGCTTTAGAGTAAGGGCAATTTTGCTGTGTTACTTCATAGGCATTAAGGTGCCAAAACTGTATAATGCTACTGCAGCTCTGAGGAGAATGAACATACTGTGCACAATAATTTGGTTCACAAGGACAGACTGTGCATTCTGTTGTACTGAAGAGCTTAGGAAATGGTCAACCTTACCAGTTAGGGCAGACCTCCTGCAAAAGAAAATGAATATCAGGAGAGAATAAGATAAAACATCTTGACTTGATACAGAAGCAAAACCAGACTGAGATAAGGAGAGGGGTTGGGTTTGTGGTGCCCAAAAGCTGAAGGATACAAAAGGGGAGGGGGTGGTGAAGGGGTGTGTGATACCCTGCTGACATGTGGTGCCAATCCCATCAGGGATTGGGAGGGTAGGAGCAGTGCTAGTCATCTTCATCCTGCAGTTACTGCAACAACATCTGGGTCAGTGCCCTGTATCAAAAACAGTGTCCAGCAGGAGTACAGAAGTAATTGTGCCTCTGTACTCCACCCTGCAGAGACCACAGCTCAGAACTGTGTTCAGTTTAGGATGCCACAGAATAGGGAAGACATTTGAAGTCCAGGAGCATGTCCAGGGAAGAGCAACAAGTCTGGTGATGGGTTTATAGAGCATATCATATGAGTGGCTGAGGTATCTGAGATTTGTTTAGTTTGGAGAAGAGAAGGCTAAGGGGAGATCTTACTGCTCTCTACAACTACCTGAAAGAAAGTTGCATTGAGGCTGGTGTTGGTCTCTTCTCCTAAGTAACTATGATTAGGAAAGGAAAGGGGCTTAAGTTGTGCCAGGGGAGGTTTAGACAGGACATTAGAGAAAACTTCTTTGAGAGAGTGGCGAGCTGTTGGAACGGGCTGCCCAGGGAGGTGGTGGAGTTGACATCCCTGGAAGATGTTCTGGAAGATGTGGTGCTTCAGGATGTAGCTTAGTGGTCATGGTAGTTGGGTTGCAATTGGGTTCAATGGCCTTAAAGGTCTTTTCCAACCTTAAGCATGCCTAAATAGTTATAGAATCATTGAGTCAAAAGAACATAAACACATGCAGCTTAATTGTTTTCTTAGGCAATGTTAATCATAGAATGGTCTGGGTTGGAAGGGACCTCCAAAGGTCCTCTAGTCCAACCCCCCTCTGCAGTAAGCAGGGACATCCTCAGCTAGATCAGATTGCTTAGAGCCCTGTCAAGCCTCACTGTGAATATCTCCAGGGAAGGGGCCCCAACCACCTCCCTGGGCAACCTGTTCCAGTGTTCCACTACCCTCATGATAAAGAATCTGCTCCTGACATCCAATCTAAATCTGCTCTTCTCTAATTTGAAGCCATTGCCCCTTGTCCTATCACCACAGACCTTTGTAACCAGTGTCTCTCCATACTTTTTGTGGACCCCCTTCAGGTACTGGAAGGCTGCTATTAAATCTCTGAAGCTGCCTCTTTCCCAGGCTGAACAACTCCAGCTCCCTTAGCCTGTGCTCACAGAGGTGCTCCAACCCCCTTATCACTTTTGTGACCCTTATGTCATATCTATTAAAGCACAGCTGCAGAATCTGGATGGTTTTTGCATAATAACTGCCATACTGAGTTCTAGGGCAACAATGCTGCTGTCATTCTATATTAAAATTCCCTTTTATAGTTCTGGAATTTGACCTTTTTCTTTCAGACACCACAATATTTACTTGATTGTGTTCCTACTGACAAAGTTTTCATATCCTTCTGTTCAAGCACATGCTTATATTCCACTGCAGTCTTGACACCAATGCACACACAAGCTCACTGCTTGCTGAGGATGGTGTGTTGGGATGGTCAGGTGGGAAATTCAGTTCCTCAGTTTTAATTTGAAGTAGTAAATATACTCCTTTTTGTTGTTGTTGTTCCACTATTGAATCTCTAATAACAAATGAAAATAAAATCAAATTATGTGATCAGTAAAACTGTGACACAATGTTCATGCCTAGATAAATTATCAAATAAACAATTTTACTTACACCCAGATTAAATAACTGGCACCAAAACCAATACATTTTTTTATACTCTGCATTGCAGTCATATAATGAAAAGACTAATTGGATTTGGACTTGGAAAAATGCCACTGCTGTGCTCCAAAAATTGAAACATTGACTAAACTAAGAAATAAAAGTATGGGGCAGTTGTGTTCTGGCTATTGTAATGCAAAGAATACACAATTTCTTCTCTATTTAGGCTTGGTGTTGAACAGACATAATGGCAATGTGGCATCAATAGATACAAACTGTGAGTTCAGTTTAATGGAAGCAAAATAACAGAGTATCTAAAGGCATCTTTCAGAAATGGATTGTGAAAACTTTTGTCAACAGCAAGCTCATGAATGAGTGAGAATTGGTGATGGACTCAGCTGGACACAGAGGTCTTCTGACTTGGTCAAGCCAGATATATTCACATTCATCACACAGGGCACTCATTTCTGAGTGTGCCTGTACTGCTTTCAAGGACACACAAGGTCATCTTTATGTCATTTTTCATCACTTCTCTAGATAAGTGGCATCTTTATTTTCTGCTTGTCGTCAGACATGAAAGTGGTTTCAGACATAATTTATGGGTCTGATTTATAGCGAAAACACCTGTCATACTGGATGCTTATAAAGTAAATTTTAGAAGTTTTGAGAGGGGTGTATAAACAGAACACATTACAGTGAGGTTTTGAGACTGTTTACAGGTGTCTTAAACTGTTACCTGACTTGTGCCACCTGGAAACAACAACTGATTATTGCACAGTGCAACCTTGGTGCGCCTGAGTGCTGCTGTTAGGACTGTCCAGCTACAGGGAAAGATATGTGTGGCTTTAGGAATCAAAAGAATTGCACTAAGACTTGCTTTGCTGAACACCTTTACTCTGTAGGGGTAGGTGGATTGTCAATTCTTATATATACTTACTGGATCAGTTAATGGATAGTTAAATATCTTACAAAAATGTCATTAAATATATTTATAATGGAAATTGTTAGGCAGAAAAAGGAACTGGATTAAAAATCTGGTTAGACGGTTTCATATTTTAGGGATTTATACAGAACATCCAGACCTACTCTTGCATCATCTGGCTCATGATAGTCCTTGATCTTGAATCACCAGGCCCTCCATGTGAATGCTATNACAAGAGCAGAGTAAAGGGGCAGAATCCCCTCCCTTGCCCTGCTCTGAATGTATCAAGCTACAATTTTGTGTAATATTTTCCACATACTGTGTTTAACACTTGATGTTTTGTGTGAGAAAAGAGGCTGTGATGGTGGATGTTTCTCAGATTATTGGGTTACTCAGAAATGAAGTGTGTTGCATTCTGATTGTGTTTTAGGGCTTGTTCTCTGCCTTGCGTCTGCGCAAAACTCACATGAGCCTAAGTAAGTTGTGAGACTGCCTCTTCATCCTAAATTATGAATCTCAAAGTGTGAAGCAAAAAATTATTCTGGTCTTGGTGCTACATGCATTATTCATATTGTCCATTATACACATTTTGCATGTTGTGGAAGCAGAATGTACTGCTGTGTTAATAAACATTCATAATGCTCACTCTAAGCGTTCTGAATGTTTTATTGCCAGAAGAAATTGTGATCCCAAGGACGTTCAGAGATATTGCTCTTATTGCTATATGCAATTATTAAAACTTAAACTTAGAGTTGTGTTATCTTCTCTCTCTCCATTTGACATGGGCAATTACTCAATCTCTGGGCCTTATCGGCTGTTTCTGTTTATGTTGGTACAGGTGTTGGTTGTTTCTTATATTTAGTCTCATTTCTTTTAAAAAACAGTCTCTTTCTGAACACCAGGAGGCAGACCAAATCCCTTGCAATTCTCGACTTCTTTCAAACTATATTGAATCTCAAATCTTCCTTTCTAACATCAGCAGTGTTTCTAAGGCTTCCAAGACTGTTTCTAAGTTTCCGAGCTGCTGTCTTCACTCTTTTTCTGGGCCTGTGCCTCCAGTTCCACTTAGTCCCATTCAAAAATGTTTGCTTTCAATCTAGTTTCTTGCTATGTCCATACCTGGGAAAAAGCATGAGGCCTCAGAATTTTACAATCATAGAATGGTAAGGTTGGAAGGAGACCTCAAGGATCATCAAGTTCCAACCCTCTGCCATAGGCAGGGTCACCTCCCACTGGTACAGGTCGCTCAAGGTCTTGTCCAACCTGGCTTTGAACACCTCCAGGGATGGAGCAGCCACAACCTCATGGTTAGTTGTGTCCTATCTCACCTTGTTCTCAGTACCTCTTTGCTGTTTTTTTCACCTGAGAAAATCTATGAAAGCTGAAATTTGTAGAGGATCTCTGGCCTGATGTGGTACCATATGGTTAGCTTTGGTAAGTATGTGGAGGCTAGCTTGCTAATTTGCCTAATTTGGGTCAAAGAACAGTTAATGTGTGAATTTGTACAGCTTGGAGGCTCTGTCTCACTCCTCACAGATAGGTAAACTGGAGAGTGAAGAAAATTCAGGTGTGTTTTGAATTTGCAACTTGTGAAGAGAGAGAGAGAGAAGCTCTGCTCTCAACAATCTGGTTGATAAGAAGAGTCTGTAGTGGGGGAAAGTATTTGTCCTTTTACTTGCTTTGGTAATTAAGCTTTCTCCTTAAAAGAAATAAGCTTTATTATGGTTTCACTATACTCCTCAAATAATCTGTAACCACTTCTTCCAGAAGAGCCACTTCATTTTCTATTGGAGCTTCTATTTTAAAGGGATATACAGGTTAATAAGACAGTTAATTAAGTTTATAAATGAACCTATTTGCTGCATTCATAAAGAGATGTAACAATCTGGCAACAAAGAGGGGTTTTTGAAATTGCAACAAGTATTTTCCTTGATGGGGAACATGAGAATCATTAACTATGCTCTTAGTAAATGTGTTGTTACAATAATATTACTTGTTTGTTTTAAACCATTAGTTCTGGGACATTTATTCTTAACATGTCTAATTGTTACTTCATTGAGAAAGTAGTTGACATCAAAGGGGCCATTTGTGTTGCTTCAAAGGTTAGTTTAAAAGATAAATCTTTTTGATGGGTATAAGAAGCAGAAAAGGAGTATTTTACCCTCATCAGTGGAGAAAATGTTTGTATTTCTTTCCATTGCTTCAAAAATTGTTTCCTGTTATGGAGCTGTAGCTTTTAAGGACAAACTGGGACATTTGATCATTCACTTAGACCTTACGTAGTGGGAGCGTTGGAATCTTATCTTGTTGGACTTTAGCTCTGTCATGCTACAGAGGGATTTGAAGTCAACAAGACACACAAAAATCATAGCTTTTTATAGTAGCATGTTGGGGAAATTAAGCACTCATATGACTAGAAATGTGTGTCTTTTCTTAACCTTATTTACGCAAATACCCAGACTTTGGTCCCCAGTTCCACTGCTAAATGAGAGTTCTTTGCATTCTTCTCCTTTTACCCATATCTGATAGACACATTTTCTACCAGACCTCTTCTGAGAGAGTATGGGCATGGTGGACTGGTGAGGTTGCAGTATGTTCTCATGACAGTGAGAGATAACTGAAGATTCAGGATTAATTTATTTTATGGTTACTTGCAATTGTTTACTAAGCTATGTCTCACACTTGAAGGGCAATATCATTAACTTCAGTGTAGATGAAAATCCTGACTGTATTTTAGCCAGAAAGCTCATAGTGATGTGATGTTATAAACATACTCCTAGGTGAAATACAAATAGCAAGGAAGTGCCATATGAAAAAAAATTAGCAACTGGAAATATAGATAAATTCACTAGATAGGGTGTAAAATCCTAGAGCTCTCCCACAGCTGTCTTTAGTGGAGTATAAGCATAGGGGTGTAACATTGGCTTCCCCTTTTATGTGCCAGTTCATTTCATCCTTTCATTTGTAATCCATTTCCCTTTCAGATCCATGCACAGTTCTCAAAACTGTGTCCACTCCAAGTTGGATTCATCACCCATAATGGCCATGGAAACCAAATGGCCTTGCTTGACATCAGCAGCTATAGCAGCTTTTACCATCTTCCTAAGAGCATGATTTCTAGGATAAGACTTTTTTCCTATACTGAATACTCTCACAAGTTCTCCCCTTGGTCATTTTTCTTTCCTTGAGTGAGATTTGATCATGTTTTAGAGTTTTGCCAGGACATCAGTCTTCAAACAAAAGAAGGGTTTTTAGGTGTGATGGTTTGGGAGTTACCTGCCCCCCTGCCCCTCGACTTGTAAAATGAGCCAGACTAGAACTCAGCCAGCTGGAAGTTAAGGAATGAAGCTCTGTTTACAGCTCAGCACAGTATACAAGCAAATATATACACTATATACAGGAATATTTACAGAAATACACAAGGTAAAGGTAATACAGAAACACAACACCCCTCCCAGAAATCAGAGTCCCCAGGAGGGGCTCCCAACCACCCTTCCACCTTCTCCCCACCCCTATACCTTACCCCAAGGTTTGCCTTACACACAAGGTGAGTTTGGAGGATTGGCCAGGGGGATTAGAAGAAAAAGTTGTTAGTGAGGTTACTCAGCAAAGGAAGCCAGAAGCTGCTAGACAGCCCAAGAGATGACAAGCCCGAGTGGCTTATCTATATTTTGAGTATTTTTCTTAAACATCTCAGCAAGCCTATGAGTGAAGTAGACATCACCATGTTTTCCTTTTCACAGCCTATAATATAATTTTTCTCTATTAAAATATTTCAGTTAGCCTCAAACCAGCACATTAGGATGTTGTATTTAGCATTTAGGGCTTATTTTTGAGTAGGCAGATCTCAAAAAAGGGAAACCACACTAGAAGTCATTTACCTTTGTACTCAGGTGAGGTACTGTTTAAGTCTGGCAGACCAAGTGTGTATTTGGATGATAGTCTCTAAAGGAAGACTAAATGCTTTTCTCACCAAATGTGCATCTCAGGAAAATGTCTTCTCTTTTAAGTTGAAGTTTACTTGACAACCAAAACAAGATTGAGAGGAGAAATATCTGAAATGAAAAAATGAACTATTTTATATTTTTCCAGTCTTTTTATTGAGGTGTTTTTTTTAAAGGGCAACAGAGATGGAAAAAACAAAATTGTACCCACCCTAATGTCAAGAGTTGTCTTACACATAACTCATACAAACACTGGGTGAAAGATGTCTTCAAAAATGTCTGAAACACTGACAGCTCAGATGAGATGAATGCTGTATGTAGAAGAAAAGGGAGAATGTAAATCAGGCAGCTTTTATCTAAAGTCTCTAAAGTAAAAAGTGCTGTGAGACAAGGTGGTTTCCAGTCAGAGAATATAGATTGGGACTTCAGACATCTTTTCGGTGCTCATGTATCCATTCAAACTTAAGGTGAAGAAATTTGCAAGCCTGGATTTAGAAATCAAAAACACAAACTGTAGTGTAAGGTTTTTGAATCCACAGATATTCACTACCATTTAGCCAGAGGTCCACAAGAGGGTCTCTGCCGCAGCCTTACAGCTGCTGTGGAACATAAACCTCTCTCTGCCTTCTGGTTTTCTTGAGTCTGTTCAGTTGTTGCCAGTCCTGATCTTCCTTCCAAAGTCCCTTTACTTCCATTTTCTGGATGCCTCTCTCTTTCTCAGTGTAATACATGGAAACTTTGGAAGAACTGTTTGAAAGCATTGCTATTGTTTGTGGACTTCCAGCTCTTTACTTTGTCTTGTTTCCTTGCACGTTTCCAGAAAGCATTTTTAAGGTGCAGAAGGCTATCTCTGGAGAGCCTGCCCTGATATCTTTGAGTAATTGCAATACTTAAAATCGTGTACAATGTGGAGTCGTGCAGGGTTGTCTAGGGCACAATTAACATCTGTTGGGTAGATTATTCCTCTGGCAAGTTTCCAACTCATGCTGAGACTCTGAGTGCAGTGTAAGTCAAACAATTTGTCTAAGTTCTTCAACCAGGTAATAGTGGCTTATGGAGCACTTGAGCAATTATGTACACTTATGCAGTGGGGGTTAACAAGTGACTAGTAAAATGAGCATTTGGTGGCTACTGCAGAACAGCTCTGTAAATGCTTCCTAGTAGGTTCGTGTGTAGAAATTACTGGATACTGGCATGTTTACATTTATCAGAGTGCCTAGTTCATTAGGAGAACAGAAAAATCAATAAATTGAGAGAAAAGTAAGGAGGAGAACTGCATAATAATAACATAGATCCAACTGCTAATTTGAAAAAGAGGAAGAATTTGCTAGGTTCAGTTTTCATTATGCTAATATAAATCTCATCCATTTTGCTCATTCTTTGCATTCATTCAGCCTCACATAAAGCTCTTGCATGAATTTTTATGTTCCACCTATTCCTGAAAACCCTGGTGTTTTATTAGATATGTATAACAACTACTAAGTATTCTGTAGAGAAGTGGGAGTTATCCCAGTTGTTGCACTAATCATACTGTTAGCAGTAACATTTTGACTATGGTCATGCAGTCAGTTCCTTTGTAGCAGTTTCCTTTTGTGGTTACTTGAAGGAGTAGACACACAATAATTGTCTTGTTGAATATCAATTCAGTTGCTGGAGATGCTGCCCTACTTCAGTCCTTAATTTACTGCACTATTGTCTCTAATATCACTAGGATTAGGTAGAGTATTCTGGAGGAGTGATGTAAAATACAATCAGGGAGCTTAAGGTTGTGGTGGTCTTTTCCTAAGAATAAAGAGAGCTGCCTGTGATAAGGTAAAAGAACATCAACAGTTCAGTGCCAAAGCTCACCAACAAAGTTTCCTGCACTATAAAATGCTGTTCCATAACTGACTAAATCTGTATTCTTCCACATCTCTTCACTTGGGTTAGAATTCCAGTTTTTGATACACAGAAACACTAAGCAGCTGCTTGAGCTGTAAATTCCTCACCAGCAATTCTGATACAGCTACTTCGGCTTCTCCCAACCCCTAGAGGCCTCTGATTCTGCCTGGTTCTCCAGCACCACAGTAGATCAGACACAGAAACTCATGCTGCTCCAGGGATGTAGCCCTATTTGACATGAAGTGAGGTCATCAGAAAACACATTCTTTGAGTTCCTCTATTTAATATGACCATAAGCACCATTTTAGAGCTTTCCAAACATGAGCAAGGGGGACAAGAGAGACTTCATTTACTGTTGGCAAGTCCATCAGTTAGGGAGTCCTTGCAACAAGGTGCCCTTGCTCACATCCTTACTCTGGGCCCTGGGCACACAGGAGGGGTGGAGACCATGTGCTGCTTTCACCTGCCCACTGAAAGGACAGCACAATGACAGTAATTACTGACATCCTCAGGATGATCGTAAAGGCCTTATCTGAAATTTATGCTTCTCAGTGACTTTGCCTTTTAACTGGGCCCTTGGAGAGATACTTTATGTTCAAGTAGAAATAGGGACTTAAGAGTTTTGCACTGGTAGCTTTAAAATATTTTAAATAGATAATTTTCCTGACTTAATACTTTGATCACTTCTCCCTGTTTGCAGATCTTTACTCACTTTTCATCAAATGCATCACATATCTTTTTTTCTGTGAGCTTTTCCTAGGCTGCCTTCAGACTACTAATGATTTCTGAGTTGATATTGCTTTTTATTTTCAGGGAATTTACCCACAGTGTTACCAATTGCCATAGCTGTCTTTAATGAATGCATGGAGTGTGTGTGGGTTTTATTGTTGGTGGGGATATTTTGTTTAATCTATTAATCCTACTCTACATAATGTCAATTTGCTTCTTGAGTGTTTGCATGCAAACTTGTGATTATGTCTTGACTGTAAGTTACAATTTCTCTTTGTAATCTCTAAGCCAGTTTGAAATTAAAATGTTAGTGCTTCATTACCAAATGGACTTTCAGGATTGGGTTAGCATTTGATGTGTTTAGTGTTGTCTTGTAAAGCTAATTAAGTGTTATGCTATTACAAATAATTCTATCTTATTTTCCTTAGCAATGCAGTAGGCTGCTGCAGGAAAGAAATAAATGAACAATCAAGAACATTGTGTTTTATATAGTTCTTCTGCACTTCCTAATATTATAATAATTACCACAGTGCTCAGATGTGTAAAAGTCTAATCTATGCATGCAGGGAGCTGATAGTAACTCCATAAGAGTTCAAGGATACCTGCAGATGCTCAGCATTTTGAGACTTGGATCTGTGATGACTATTTCCTAATGTTAAAANTTTAGGCAGGTGTCAATCAGCACCCCCAGATCCCTTTCTGTTTGGCTGCTCTCCAGCCACTCTGAGCCCAGTCTGTAGCTCTGCATGGGGTTGTTGTGACCAAAGTGCAGCCTCTGGCACTTGGATTTGTTGAAAGCCATCCCATTGAACTCAAGTGCATCAGCTGTTGTGTTTAATATATACTGTGTAGCATGATTACATTGTCTGTCTACATTACTTACCAACAGCAGTGGCTTGCATCTTTCAGATTTGAATTATAAAGAAACTGGATGGGATGAGCCTGAACTTGCCTACTCCAAAGACTACAGTAGCAGACTGTACTGAGTCAGAAAGGACTTTGAGATGTTTTGGGTTCCCACTGAGATAATACTTAATGAATTACATCACCTAGAGCTGGACTCGAGTCACTCTGAAAGCACAGAGAGATTTTTAGCTTACACCAGTGAGTAGTTCTGAGGTTAGTAAGTTCATTCCTTCTCCACAAACGTTTAAAAAAAAAAAAACCAAAACAAAAACCCCCCAAAAACCCACCAACAACATAAAAACCTGGAAAAAAAACCTCAAAACAACCCTTCATTTGTCTCCCTAGCCCAATGTCCCCTGAATCAGGTTTTTAAAAGCCTTTAGGATTCAGTCAGTCTCTTCCAGCACTTTCTTCTTAAACTTTAACTTCATATATATAATCAAATCTCCTTGTAAAACTTAAGGAACTTTAATTTTATTGATGTTTCCTCACAAAGTTCATGTTATCTGAACTTCTGATTTTTTTTTTCTTGTTGATGTCTTGAGATAATCCCATGTGAAGCTCCTGAATTCATCCATTTATCCTTAATATTGATCTGCCTGTACCTCATTTCCACACATTTTGAAAAAGAGGTAATGATGGTACCCTGACTAGCAAGGTCTTCTGAGGATACATTCATAAAAGATTATGGATTTCTCTGATAAGTGGCTTGTAGGCACCTAAAGCAGTCAGCAAGATGGGCATGTAACCATCACACTAAACATAACATTTAATGTGAATTTTACTCCTTATAAATTGTTATGTACATAAAATCGTGGAATTGGCTTATTTAAGTCTTTGATATAAAATGTTTTTTTGGTTTTTTTTTTTGACTAGAGGGAAAAGATCCCAAAACATTTCAGTAGTTCTCATGTGGACTGCAGTGATCAGCCAGGATTGGAAGGGAGAATGCAGGTTTTAATACTGAAGTGCTGCTTGAATCTCCTCTCTGCACTCAGGGACAGAGGATTTTTCTGTTTGTTAATACCTCCCAGCAAGAAAACAGGCATGTTTAGTAGTGGGCTCAAAATTCTTTGAGTGAAAGGTGCTGCAGAATTGCTTGGGTCCCAAGTTCCCCACTGTGTGAGTGTCCAGAGGACCAAGCACTGTTACAAAATGTGAATTGTACCTCTACCCCTTGACATCAAATAAGCTCTGCTCTGCAAAGGTATGCATGTGGCTGTAAAACTGGGGATAAATGCAATGTTTATGAAAGGCATAAAATATACATGGGTTGTGAACTGGACTCAACCATGTTGTATGATGTTTTCCAAGGAGAGTTGCCTTTGTCCTCCTCCTACTTCTCTGATTCAGTGAAATACCACACTTTCCTGTTAAACTGAAGAGAATGGAGTAACTATTTTGGTAAACACTAGACTATCTCTCAGAAATCTGTCAAAACCTATACTTGCACAAAGGAACTCCAGTGTGCTGAACCATGTAATGCCCTAATGAAATATCAGGCCTGGAGGAGGATGAGAGGTTCACAATTGTACTGAGTGGTTGCTCTGAGCTGAGGGTTTGATTCAAGGTCAGTAGATGAAAAGCTTTTAGATCAGCATGCTGTGTTCTGTAGACTCTGTTCTGTGGTTTCCAATTTGCACTTCTGTTTTGCAATCCACATGGCATTATCTGGCCGTTCTTCAATAGTATCAAAGGACCAAAGAAGCAGTAGATGAACTGGGATGAAGATTAATTTAAAAGCTGCAGAATTTGCTTGGTGACCAACTGTGTGTCCTTTATGAACTGTCATCTTTGCTGCCATCTGAAGAACCAGCCTCAAAGTCCCTTACCCTTTTGTTTCACTCTTGTTCTTTTGCTTGTCTTCCTTTTGGCAAGGTAGTAGTGTATACAATCCTCCTTGTTCCTTAGCAATACCACAAGGTTATTCCTCAGCTGAAAGACAGAATTAGAGAATGCAACACAACAGTGGCTCTGTTAGAAAAGTCCCAAATAGCCTGGACATCAGAGAGCATATTACTGTGCTCTGTAATGTACCTCTTGGTAAACAGCTCTGATAACATAAGGTCCTTACAGGCTTTGATGCTACTCTCAGCACTGAGAAATCATGCTGGGCACTTGCTATGATGGGAAAATGGACATACTTTTTCCTCTTGCCTGCTCTAGGAATCATTTCTAAACATGTAAACAAATTTCAGCATGTTCTCTCAATAGATGGAGTTTAACATACGTTGTTAACTAGGTATACTAAACATGGCATAGCAGCTATATTTTTTTTTTTTTTTTCCCCTTCAGTTGTGTTCAAGAGCATAAATGTTTTCAGACTACTTGCTTAGATGGGTGCAGAGGCATTGGGGAAGCAAAGTATGGAAGTAGTTGACATTCTTTTAAAATATTTAAAAATTGAACTTTTGTTTGCCTCAAAATACCAAGAATATAGCTGACAGCTGGTAATTCATGACTGAAAGGCACATAGAACAGATGGGATTATGTTCATTTATTGTCAGGCAGTGATACAAACCCAAATACATTACTGCAATGGAAGTGTTGGAGGAAGACTGTTTCTATGCTTTTATCTAAAACTTGTCTCAGCTTGCTGTCATCAGTTTCTAGTTTAAGATGCACTCTGATTTGTCAGAGATTGTGTATTTTTAATGAATAATTCTGAAAATCCAGAAAGACAGTGTTCAGAATTTTCCGTTTTCAATTGCAATGTTTCTACTGTAGTTGAAGATATAGTTGTGATAAATAGTTCTGCCCCAAAATGTTTTTGATTTATTTCTTCTTTGTCAGTTTTTCCTCCTTAGCTTTTCTGAAGAATCTTTTTGATCAATGGTTTCTGACAAAGATGAGTGTAAACCAAAGATTCTGAGCTGATAAAGCTTTCAGGTTGCCACTTCTGTCTGGAGTTCTTCCTCCTTTACAGGAATGACCCACATGGCAGCTTTTCTACCAGCACTGGCACCATTCCTGAAATTCCTGAAGCTTGCACAATACCAATCCTTCTGGGAAGTGAGGTGACCCCACTGCTAAACCAAACAATTTCTCACTATTACCTCAAGGCTGCTTCTCTTAATTTTTGTGGTAGTTGTAGAGGCTATTGTCTGATTTCATCTTCAAATGCCACAATATATAGCTTNACCCAGACCCCAAGGTCCTTTTCCTGAGGGCTGCTCTCAGCCATTCCCCACCCAGCCTGTATTTGTGCTTGGGATTGTGCCTACCCAGGTGCAGGACCTTACACTTGGCCTTGTTGAATTTCATGAGGTTGGCCTGGGCACACCTCTGCAGCCTGTCCAGGTCCCTCTGGATGGATCCCTGCCCTCTAGCAAGTCAACTGTACCACACAGCTTGGTGTCATCTGCAGGCTTGCTGAGGGTGCACTGATTCCTCTGTCCATGTCACTGACAAAGATGTTAAACAGCACTGGTCCCAGCACTGACCCCATATATGCTTTCCACAGATGAAATCCATCTTTGAGGATACTTTCATACCTGTACCCAGACACTCTAAGGTTCTTAGTTCAGTTCTGTATGCAGAAATGAATTAGACGTGACAGTCAGTTGTTTTCTGTGATTACTTGCACTTCTCAAGCTCCCTAAAGGAACAATAGTGAGTGTTTTATGTGGAATGCAAACTATCTTTGCCCTAGAGTGTAAATGTCATTGTGATGTTGAAGTGAGTCATCTCAGAGGTTGTAGGAACTTACCACTTGTGCACCTGTTCTGCAAACTGAGCTCTAAAGCCCTTCCCATGGCACTGGAAGTCTGGTGGCGATGCAACAGACAGGAAAAAGAACAAAACAACAGATTTCTGTGGCACCCCAACAATCCACTGCCTGCCCACAGTGTCTTAAATTAGAATCATGATTCAAGAACACTGTGTTTATCTGGAGGTGCTGGAGCTTTCTGATACCACAGAAATAAAGGAGGATCAAACTCTTGAGTCTCAACATAGGTCTTTGTTAGCCACGGTTAGGGGTAACTCTACCCTACTAAAATGAATAATTTTAGACACCTTATCTCTAAGTGCTTCAAAACAACTGCATTAGGCTCCTGATCTGAATTGTTCACTAGGGAAACTCATCTCACTGCCAAGTGATTGGGAAGTGTGGCATGACTCGCTAGGTTGGACTCCTCTTTTCTGCCTGCTCTTGGGCTCCTTCCTGCCCCAGATTGGTGCTTCCCTTGCCAAGCAACCACCACCACGCCCAGCTCTGTGGGTGAAGCTATGGACAATGCTGTGTTCTGCTCTCCAAAACTGACACTTTTAATTTGTCTTAATTTTGTGAGCTTATGCTTGTTTTGCTAATAACACATGGAAGCGTTCTGGTACATGCCAAGGAGATATACTTCTGCAGAACGAACTGACAGCCCAGAAATAGGCTTTTCAAGATATGTGGTGGTGCTTGTTTGAGACATTATAATTATAAATGAGCATCTAAAACAAAAATTAGCCAGCTACTCTAATTTATTAAATCTCTATATTTAGATTTTACGTGCACACCTGCTGTTGGATCAATTAATGCTAAGCAATGTTCACTGTAGTACTGTAAATTCAGTACGCTCATTAATTCTGGTCTGCTCGTTTGCTGTAATATGAAGCTTTATTGTAATGTCTAAACCACAACTAAATCAGTTGTGTTTTCATATTAGTTACTATATATCTAAGGCATCAAATTTGCATATAGTTGTGATGGAAAGATTCAGAATTAATAATTACATTAATTTTGATGTCCAGGCAGAGATTGTTAATAACTATGAAAACTTTATTAACATTAAATCTCACCACAAAACTTCTATACAAGGTTCAAAACCACACGGTTTGGAAATGTATACATACAGGGAACAGGCAAAACTGGAACACTTTAAAGGCAACTAGCACAAGCAAACATTTTTGCTGGTAGAGAAGGTTTGTGCAGTCACAGTGCTTGCAGTTAGTTATCCTGCTTAGCCACTGAATGGGCACAGGAAGCTCCTTTCTGCTTATGGCAGAAGGCAACCAATGATTACAAGAGGCTTGAAGTATTTACTCACAAAAATATCATGGGACAATACCCAAAGCACGTGGTGGGGCTGCTGCCAGGTGGGAAGCTGTTAGAGGCTTTGGAGTTTCCTCGGGCTCCTGGACGCTTCAGAAAGGAGGCAGACATCTCTGACCTGGTCCTGGCTCTCTTGGTAGCAGGCTCTCATGTGCAGCAGGACATCTTGTGGTGTGCAGTCTCGGCACAGTGTCTTGCTGGCTGAATGCGTGGAGGCATTGGAGCCTCATCTCTGAATCAAGCAGGCATGGATGCAATAGCAGAGAGCACCCTTGTGCTACCTGCTCATCCTTTATATCCATTTCAGCCCAAGACTGATGGGCCTTTGGACATAGATCAGCCAATCAGGATGGCAGTTTGCCCATATTAGGTGAAGCTGGGGCTTTTGTCCCCTTTCCTGTGGCCACCACCCCCAGCACAGAAGGAGGGGGAGCAGGGGAGCATGCCTGGGCAAGCCAGGACATGTACAAGCCCACTTGGCCTGTTTAGGCCTACCATGACAACAGTTTAAGAACAAGCTACAGTTAGGAAAGAACAATCATTTTTGTTTCCAAGGGATTCTGAAAGTAACCGAAGTTCAAAAAATATTTCATTTACTTTGCACTGACTGCAAAAATCAGTCCTTCCCGCTTTTAGTGCATTTGATTTATAATTGATTTGTTTTGCATCTTTTTTTTACTCTCATTTTTTCCACTAGACTAGATCAGACTTCTAAGAGAAGTATACTTGATAATTATTTCTTACATCTTTTCCTAAAACTGAGTCGTTGTTGTTTATGTAAAGTAATTTTAGTTGACAGTTGTGTAACACTTGTCTGTTGGATATGATTTCAGATTAGTTTATCAGTCTATAGTTCTCTTGGAAAGAAGAAAAAAAAATACACAATAAAACAAAATAGGCAAAGATTATAATTCTTTGATTTCTTGAGTATATGTCTGAGTGTCTCAGCTGTTATTTTGCTAAATGATAACTACTTTTGGTTTCTGTGCATCTGCAGCAAATCAAACTGCTTTGTGTGTTTCTTACTGGGATACCAAGGGTGACATATTCATCTTCAAACTTGTAATCTTTCCACTGTCTCGTTGTGATTGCCTGAGCCATGCAGCACTTGCTGCTTTGCAAAACAGTTTGTGTGCCTGTATGTGGTTCTGTAATGCTTTAGGCCATCTTGCATCCCCCATCTGACACCTGATAGATCATTTCTGCTGGTGCTGATTTTTGTTAAGGGAGATGAACTGACAGTGCATGTCTGAAATACCCTGAGTGATAGTCTTCCAGATGCTCTGAGAAATCCCATGTCTAGATTTTTGTGGCAATGCTTTGGTGGTAGGGCAAGCTAGAGAGGTGGCTGCTCTGAGAATCTACTGGATGCTTCTCCCAGGTTAGAGCTAATGCCACCTGGCTCTGAGATAGACCCAAGGGCCAAGACTAAGCCCATTGGTGACAGTGGTAGCATCTTCAGGATAATACTTAAGAAGGGTAAAAATTGCTGCACAGTAACAGTTGCAGCTGGAGAGAGGAGTGAGAATGAAACAACTGTGTGGACACCAGGGTTGGTGAAGAAGGATGGAAGAGCAGCAGATAAAATGCTTGATGAACTAACCACAACCCTAAATCCCTTTCACTCTGTACCACTACAAAGGGGGAAGTAAAGAGAATAGGGAGTGATGGCAAGCCCAGAAAAAAAGGATAGATAGGGAAGGGGTGTCCTAAGGTATGGTTTTATTTCCTCATTATCAATTATTCTACTCCAATTTGATTGGTAATAAATTAAATTAATTTTCCCTAAGTCAAGTCAGTTTTACTTCTGATGGTAACTGGGAAGTGATCTCTCCCTGTCCTTATCTTGACCCGCGAGCCCTTGTCCGGTTGAGGAAGAGAATGATAGAATGGCTTTGATGGGGCCCTGGTGAAATATATGACTTCTTTTAATGGAATTTAAAATTTTAGAAAAGACTTAAAGGGATACTAATTTGGAAAATCACAAAGTACCCATTAAGTTGGCTTTGACTAAGTTACAGTAAAAGAGAAGTAGAAGCTTCTCCAAAGTATGGATATATTTTAGTATTTGCTTTCTCCAGTGTTTGGTAGCATCTCGAAGCCATCCATTGATATGAAAAACATGGAAAGTAAATGAGATGACTCCTGTGATGTTCCACAGTCATGATGCTTTACAACTAAGTAGTAAACACAGGATTTTTTTTTCCCTAGTATATTGGGAGGTCTTCAATAGGACTGGCAAGTTGGAAAATTAGGAAGTTTTTCCTGTAGTAAATGATTTCACAATGAAATAACCATAACTGAAAATGTTTAGGTTTCTAATTTTCCATATGTTTGACTGGCTTATTGCTTTCACTGCAGTGATAATCACCCTACCAGGAAGTTAGCAAACATTTAAGAGCAGTGAATAGCTTAGAAAGTGTCTGTTGTAAGGGATGTACAGTTTCCCTGTCATCTGTGGTTTTGCCTCTAACTACCATGGTGGATGAAAGCATCTGGTTGTTTCTCTGAAAATAGATTTAATATATTGTGTGCATAAATGTGATGGGAACTTATGGCCCTTGGAAGGAAGATCCAAATCTATTCCCTCCTGGCAAATATGGGACTTTCTATATAATTTTTGTCCTTCAGTTTTATTTTAAATACATCCTCCTCTTCTAGTAGTTTTTAATATTAATTTATTCTCATTTTTCTTCTCAGCCTTTCATGATCCTTCAATGCTGTTTGCAAAAGTTGTTGTCACATAGAAAATAGTAGTCAAGACTTCAGACAGAAGGAGGAGTATGTATAACTTAGTTTCAGGCAAAGATCAAGGTTTAAGGTCTGCAGGGCGGGTGAGAGAATTAAATTCTAGTCTTTTCTACCTGTGGACCATACTCTGTCTGAGAGACTACTTCATTAAAACAGGCTGCAGCACTGCAATCAGTTCAGCCACTGTTTGGAGATGTCTCCTTCCCTGTAGGGCCCTCAATGACTTGGTCTGAGCTCTAAAATGCAGCAATTAAGTTGTAAGTACTTAATTAGATTTGTCTGTAAGTGAGAGATGCTCATGTTGCAGGAGGAGTCTGTTACCAAGCAACTACTTTTACTCAAATTAACTTCTAAAAAAAAAATCTTTCAGATTCTTTCAGTTTTCACTGAAACACTCTTAAATGAATAACAGTGGAAATAGATGATTTTGCAGGATTGGTGATAAGGGCCTGTGCTTTTGCAGCAAAAGACTCTCATTTAATCCCTCCTATTGCTGTGATAATTCTTGTGCTAGTAACAAAGTTTGCTGTAACAGAGTAGTGAATTCAGAAGGGTTTTCAGGCATTGTCTTACCCTTTTCTTTTTGCTTTCTGCTTTCTTCTCTCTTAAATCTCCTATGTCGTTCATCTCACAATTTATACATTGCCATTACAGTGTCTTTTGCTATCTTTATGCAGTGCTACATTGCCCTATGTAAGATACTCAAGGCAGCTCTGAATGAGCTAGCTCAAATAATGGGGCATATTTTTATACTTAATGGCTTTTGTCCACTGTCTTCTGCTTCTTTATTAATGATCTTGCAGAACCATTTCTGATATTTTTTGATTGATGCAAACTAAATCCTCTTAATTGTGTTGTGCAAGTAAGATGAAGCTGTTTGGGGATGTACAAATCATAGAATGGTAAGGTTGGAAGGGACCTCAAGGATCATCTAGTTCCAACTCCCTGCCATAGGCAGGGACACCTCCCACTAGTACAGGTCACAGGTCACTCAAATGGATTGAAAGAAACAGCCCTTGGGGGGGGGGGAAATCCCAAATTTACTGGGTTTTTTTGTTTCATTTTAGAACAATTTAACAAGGAAATACCAGGAAAAAATGGAAAAAGATAATGGTACAAATAATGGTGTTCACTAAGTTGACAAATATTTTAAAATCATATTGAAATATTGTTCCAGACATAATATCCAAGTCAGACTATAGATAGGGAAGTTGAAGAGGAGAACACAGCCTAAATGTGAAGCAGATGTGTGAGGTGATATGACATAAATTGAAGCAAGCTGAACTCAATAACAGAGCCAAGCTGCTAACAAATAAATACAACTTGCTCTACTAGCACACACACCAAGGTGTTTTGATGAAGACTGGAGCTGGGAGGGCTAGAGTGCAGCTACTATTCCTTCTGAAAATGTGATTCAGCTTCTAGGTTTAAGATAGATACTGCAGTATGGTCTTATTTAGAATCATAGTATTGTAGAACACTTTAGGTTGGAGGTGATCTCTAAAGGTCATCTAGTCCAACCCCCTCTGCAGTAAGCAGGGACATCTTCAACTAGATCAGGTTGCCCAGACCCCCATCAAGCCTCACCTTAAGTATCTTCAGGGATAGGGTCTCAACCACATTATTGCTGTCCCTAGGAGGTGAGTACCAGCTGTGGTGCTGTGCAGTCCCCTTTCCACCTGTGCAAGGGCTGTAAGGAAGCTGCAACCAGATGGATAAATGCTTCAGATTTGTTACTCTCCAGTTGCTTCTGATCTGTGAAAACACTCAAGTGTTGGCCATGATGCTATTACAGACACCATCTCCGCTCTCAGCCCATGCCCACTTCAGCTGTTGGTTACCAGCTGTGGGATACACAAATTTATGGTAGTATATTTTTTGATGCAAATGTTTGTGTACTCACTCCCTTGATATATAAAGTTCATGTGTTTTGTTCTCTCAGACATGAGAGTATCAATAGGGGAAAAAACAGGACAATTCCTACCTTCACTTATTTTGTTTGTAGAGGGTTATCTCCTGTGGCATGCCCTGACCCTATTTACTCTGACTCCATTCAACCTATCCAATTTATCTGATGAGATTCCTGTAAGGCTGAGTTACTATGCAGCACAGCAAAGCATTTCTTCTAGGAGGAGTGAAGGATCCCAAATTCCGCTCAGATGTTCCCATTAGGTTCAGTCCAAGTGATACAGTCCAACTCTTTCTGCATATGGTCACCCACATTTACCAGCTGATGCAAGAAAGCACTCTGATTGTAATGGGATTGCAGTGTTACTTGTCCTTCTTATTTTGTCTGAGCACCAAGGCACAAAGTTATCACTGTCATTTAAATTCATTTAAATTGGATTACTACAGTCAGTGCATTTTATCATATCACTTTTTAACACTCAGCAATGTGGAACACATTAATTGGCACTTGTTGGGATGCACAGGGCTTCTCAAGTGGGGGAAGGTTTTAAATGTCATTCAAAATGTAATGCCACAACCTAAAACCTCTTTCAAACCATCAGAGAGCTTTGAAAGGGGCCATTCTATGTATAAAGTAATTTTGGGGGAGGAGGAAAGACAGACATTAAAACAAAAAAAAGGATTTTTTTTTTTTTAACTTCTATTTATTACAGTTACCAAAATCAATGTCTGCAAATATAGCTTGTCTCATAAATCATTGGGTCACAAACCTGCATGATGTCAGTGTGTAGTCACTATCCTATTAAATTACTAACCAAGGTAATACTTAACAGCACAATTCACAGGGAACAATACTTGAATGTATTGAAGATGCCCAATAAATATAGCAGTCAGCTAATATGATTCTAAGCCTTTAGGCAGAAGAAATACTAGAGAGATGAAGAAGAGTGGGGGGGGGGAAAAAGACATCCAGTCATTAGGGATACAACATATTGAAATACTGGATTGGAATAATCAGAAATGTCCTACTAAATTTTTGATAATTACTGGGTAGGGAAATGGGTTGAACAGGTTATATTTGGATTTGGCACCTGCAAACACAATGAGGTAGGCAGACTTAACAGGTAACTGGAACTTGCGCCTGAGCTATGGGAAAAACTAAATGAACTCTGAACCCTGTTTTTACTGAATGATCCCTGCAGCTTTATTTATAAAAAGCAGGGTCAGGCTGTCAGCTCTTGAAGTTAACAGTGAAATGTGATGATTTACACCTATTCCAACCCTCATATATTTTAAGATTAAATCACATTTAAATTCTAAAACCTTATGTAGTAGTCCACCCTGAACAGCAATACTGTCCCTGCTCTTCTGTTTGGCTAATATGGGAGTACTTTGCTTTTTTGTTGTCCTCTTTTTTTTTTTTTTTTGGTAAAATTCTCACAAACCCAGTCCTGCTGCCTAGTGCTTTGGAAGGAGGATGAAAGCTTGAAGAACTCCTTCTATTAATAGAGTAAGTGGGGAATATAAAATCAGCAGGTTCAGGCTTTCACATTGACAAGTTGGTGGGTCCACAGTCCAGGTTACGGTCCAGACCAGAGTAATGGTGTATAATACTGAATATTTATGCAGAGTGTTGGATCTTAGAGCACTTGGATGTTAGTCCAATATATTAGCGTGTCTAAAGATGGCACTTTTCATTCCAGCATTGTTTGGCATAATAAATTAAAGCCCAATACTACTGACCAAAATTCAGCCAAATCACGATGTGCCACATGCATCAGACATGATCACTTCCCCCCCCCCCCCCCCCCCCCCCCCANCCCCCCCCCCCCCCCCCAATTTGACACAGGTGAAATACTGTAGCTGTGTGTCTAATGCTAACTGTGCTACATTCAGTTCTTGACTTCTGTGTGCTCCCCCAAAGACAACTTGCAAGTCAGGTGTCAAAATTTGATTCTTCTCAAGCTGTAGGGAAAAGATGAAGACAGGAGATAAAAATAACCTTTTCATTATCTTCAAGTAACAGAAGCTTCTGCTTTTACAGAAAACTATCATCTTGCTACCACTTACTGTTATATAATGCTAATGACTGTGATTAGGCTCTAAATCATATGGCTTGAGATCATCTTGATTTTTATGAGGTATTATGGTATAAAACATTTGCTGTTTTGTAAAGAGAAGGAAGTGGTTATATGAAAGTGGTTACCTGAAGGGTGGTTGTGGCCAGGAGGAGGTTGCTTTCTTCTCTCAGGCAACCAGCACCAGAACAAGAGGACACAGTCTCAAGCTGCACCAGGGGAGGTTTAGGCTCGAGGTGAGGAGAAAGTTCTTCACTGAGAGAGTCATTGGCTACTGGAATGGGCTGCCCAGGGAGGTGGTGGAGTCACCGTCCCTGGAGGGGTTCAAGGCACGTTTGGACGTGGCACTTGGTGCCATGGTCTAGTCTTGAGGTCTGTGGTAATGGGTTGGACTTGATGATCTTTGAGGTCGCTTCCAACCTTGCTATACTGTGATACTGTGAAAGGTATGACATTATATTGAAGTTAAAACTGCTTCTTATTAGGACATCTTTTACAATGTGTTTTACTAGATGTAATGGTGATGGAGTGTTTTCTTCTAGCTCATCAGTAGACAAAGCTATGCTTATAGACTACTTACTCATTAGGCAGCAATAGGACAAGAGTCCTCTATAAAACAGCAAACATCATGAGGTTTAGATAAGTGTATTTGAGTCTACATAATTAGGTAAAAATCTGACCCTAGCAACAGGAATTTTGTTCTTAACTTAAATCTGGAATTTAAATCTGGAATGTTGTTCCTTACTAAATTTTCTACACTAAAATTCACCTGTTGAGAAACCCTGCAATCATTTCAAATGCAAGGTCCATCTCTGTGTCTCCATACACGATGCAGTAATTCCAAAGGGTGATGTCCAATAGAGCTGTTTGTGGAGGTGTGGTGGTGGCAGGCACCTGGCAGGCAGCACAGCAATCAGCTTCCTCAACTGTCATGGCTGACAACAGTACAGGCAAATGTCCCATGTCTGTGTTCACTCCTAAAAATATCTGCATTTGTCTTTTAGTGCTGACCAGAGTAGTCACTTAGCTGACAGCAAATGTTTCAACTTAGCTATCAAGCAAATGTTATCATACATAAATAAGCTGCTTACGCTGGTCCTTATAGAAATTAATTAGTACATGATGGCCTCTTCAGTTTTATGGTGAAGATGCCTTGTTCAGCACACCTGTTTGGGAGCTCAGTTTCACATTTCCTTCCACTTCAAAGGTGATTTACCTTTTTCACATTTTCTGTCCCTTTGCTTGCCAGCTGCATTGATTTTCATAGTCATACCATATTTCCTGCTTCCTAATAGATTCCTGTCTACTGCTCCCACCTCTAAATCAATGTTTTTAATACTTTAAGAACTCATCAGTAAGAATGCCTGTAAAATTTAGTCACTTCATTGGCACCTGTCTCTTGATGCTGAATGCTATTTGCAGTTTCCTTCATGTATCTTCAAGATTTTTGGTTTTGTTTTCTTTTTAGGACTGAACTTCACTGAGGTCAGTCGAAGGCAAACAGTTTTTTCCTTTTTTTTTAAGGTCACTGGAAATAAGTCTTGGAAACCTGCTTGACTAACTTTGGGGGCATTGAAAAACTCATTTAAAAGAGCATCTGTTTTGTGCTAATTGCAGCAATATGGATTCACAGTTTCACTGATCACAAAGCAAGAAGTAATCAGGGAGTGTTCAGTGGTCCTGTGGGTTACAAATGCCTGTTGGCCAGTGCTGCTGTATTTGTAGCATACACTGTTATGGTTTCTAAAATTCAACAAAATGAATAAGCAGAAAACAATATTTATTAATTTTCACTGGAGCTCAAGGAATTAGACATTTGGATATCCTTAAGGATTCTCCTGCACACCCTGTCTATCTGGAAAAGACAGGAGGCCAGCAGTCACAACAGGAATGACAGCTGGTCTGTTGGCTGCCAAGTGGGTAGAGCTGCATTACAGGCAGAAATACTGTGTCACTACTGTACTTCTTAAACAGTGGGCTCAGATCTCTCATTAAGAGTCATCTTTAGCTGATATGTTGCTTAAACAGTCTGGCTAGAACCATGGCCATGCTGAAGTAAATAGAAAAGTTGAATTGAATGTTTGCAGTATTTTGTTCTAAAGCCTCTCAAGTAGTACTCACATTATTTATAGGCACACATCAATTCAATATGGTTTATGTTTTTTGTGCAAGGATGACAAGAAGAATTTTAACATCAGGCAAACAGCTGAATATATGTCACAGTTTTCATTCACATGCAAAATAAACATTTATTACCATGTCTGGATGTATACCTTACAGTAGTCATAATAACAACATGCTATGTTATGTGATTACAGTATAATACAATGTAATGTAATTGCATATTCTCATGTAGATTATTTATGCTTGTTTAAAATATAAATTAAGAGAAATAATTACAACATATACATTGAGTGAAATGCAGGGAGAGTTGAAGTAAGTGGAAAACTCTTGGCCTGATTTGCAAGAGCGCTAGGAAACTAGACCAGGGTAAGAGGAAAATGGACTCTAGGCTGTTGGTCCTTGTAGCTGACATAGAAGATGGCAGGAAAACCTGCTTCTCTTCACTGGAATGAGATCTGAGTAGTGATGTGCCTGCTTTTGACATGCAACATGTGGAAAATGGAGCTTTTGACTGGTGGTTATTTACAGAAGAGACCTCCCCGTGCTGGTTTGAGGCTAATTGGAATATTTTAATAGAGAAAATTATATTATAGGCTGTGAAAGGAAAACAATGGTGATGTCTACTTCACTCATAGGCTTGCTGAGATGTATAAGAGAAGAATACAAAACATAGATAAGATACTTGGGCTTGCAGACACTCTGGGGCTGTCTAGCTTCTGGCCTTCTCTTCTCTGCCAAGTAACCTCACTAACCACTTTCCTTCTAATCCCCCTGGCTGATCCTCCAAACTCATCCTGTGCTTAAGCCAAACCCTGGGGTAAGGTATAGGGGTGGAGAGGGGGTGGAAGGGTGGTTGGGAGCCCCTCCTGGGGTCTCTGATTTCTGGGAGGGGTGTTGTGTTTCTGTATTACCTTTAACTTGTGTATTTCTGTAAATATTCCTGTATATAGTGTATATATCTGATTGTATATTGTGCTAAGCTGTAAATAGAGCTTCAGTCCTTAACTTCCAGCTGGCTGAGTCTAGTCTGGGTGATTTTTTGCAAAGTTGGGGGGGGCAGGGAACTCCCAAACCATCACACCCCCAGAACATGGGGAGAGCTGTGTTGATTTGTATGGACAAAGCTGTGCCTGTTCACAGAGTTGTTAGTGGTTGACCACTGCTTGGAATTTATTGCCCCTTTGCAACTTTAAGCTCTTCTTGGGATCGCAACTATAAAGTAAAACATCTCTTATAATAACAAACCAATAGTTCTTGAGGGGTTTTTTTTGTTGATAAGGATGACTGTCATAGCTTTTTTTTTGAGAGATAATTGTTAAGAAAGATGTTTGCAGAGATCTCCCCTAAACTAGGGGATATATGGCAAGTCCCTAGGAGGAAGCAACTTCTGCTTTAATGGTGCAAGTGGACAATATGAGATTTAAAGAGGTATCTCACTTGCATAGACAGATAACTGAGGTAAAAAAATGTCACCATCTAATCATGCAGGAAATCTGTGTCAGAGACTTGAAATGAAACATCCCTCATACTACCTTACTGCAGAGCCACTGTTTATTTTTTTTCCCCAGAAAATAAGTTTATAAACTTTTATAAAGGTTCTAAAAACAAACATGAGCATAATGTTTTATAGTAAAATCATTTCAAGGGCCATTTATTTGCCTAAACAAAAGCAGATTGCTAGCATGGCACAATAGAAGGATTGTCCATTTATTCAGCACCAAATGAAGCTTTCTTTCATTATGAAGTTTTTCCAGAAAGTATTCTCTCATTGACACATTCCACACATTTAGACTGGGTAGATGAACTAATCTTTGTTCTAGACTTCATTTGCAGGCCATGGCTTCTATTATATTTAAGTACTTCTCCTTGAAGCTCTAAATCAAGGGCAGCTTCAAAAGTGGGCAGCTTTTATTAAATGTAATTACTTTAATCTGAAGCTTATACCGAAGGTGAGGCTGCTAAACAAGGCTAGCCACTAAATTAGAGTAGCTGCAGTTAAGAGCATGAATAGTAAAAGTGCCTCTATTAAATAAAGGATGGTAACTAATCAAGTAGGGATGATAAAAGAAGCTATGTTGGGTTTTTTTGACTGGATATTGTGCCATCCCCAAACCCAGAAAATACCTGCCCATATTTCTCTATCTTTAGGATACATAATGTCTATACCCTTGTGAATCCACAAGTTCACAGCCTAAGGAAGTTTAATACAATATTGTTACTTACATACATGCTTTTACTATTCTTTCAGCATAAAATGCTTTTAAAACAGGATGCTTAGAATTTTCGGTGGCAGCTGTTGAGCTCAGAACACAAAGCCCAGAAGTGTTTTTGTTCTTATAGAACCATTTATCTCTGGCTTAACATACTTTTTTTTATTGTTTTATTTTATTTTTAGTCAGTCTAATTAGCATGTCTTTCCAGTATTCATGATGTAGTTTATCTTTCAGATCTTCCAAGTGACCCTTTCTGTCCTTTTATGAGGACAGGCTACAAGAGTTGGGGGGTCCTCAGCCTGGAGAAGAGGAGGCTTCAAGGAGACCTTATAGTAGCCTTCCAGTATCTGAAGGGGGCCTACAGGAAGGCTGGGGAGGGACTATTGACAAGGTCTTGTAATGACAGGACAAGAGGCAATGGGTTTAAACTGGCAGAGGGGAGATTTAGACTGGATGTTAGGAGGAAGTTCTTTCCAGTGAGGGTGATGAGGCACTGGAACAGGTTGCCCAGGGAGGTTGTGGCTGCTCCCTCCCTGGAGGGGTTCAAGGCCAGGTTGGACGAGGCCTTGAGTGACCTGTACTAGTGGGAGGTGTCCCTGCCTATGTCAGGGGGTTGGAACTAGATGATCCTTGAGGTCCCTTCCAACATTACTATTCTATGATTCTTCTTGGATTTTTTTTTTATGTCAGATTTTCTAACCTGAGCTATGCTGCCAAGCTTTACCAGAATTCTGGGGATTCACTGGCTTTTGGTCACTTCAAACACTTTCAGGGGGGTATCTTGCTTATTAAATCCCAATTTTTCTATTCCTGAATTGGAAGAGGGATGGGTACAGTAGTTCTCAACATTATTCTATTGGATGACAACAATTTCCACTCAGTACAGGCTTTGGGTAACGCTCCCCCCCCCAGATTTCAGAGATGAATTGCATGTGCAAGAACAGTGCATCACTGAAGGAAAATTTATCAGATAAACTGGATAACTAAAATACCTATTTCAGTGGAATACTCACATTTTTGTTAGTAGACATAATGGGAAAATAAAATTCTTACTGGAATAGAATGCCATCAGAATAAGGAGAATCCAAGTCCAGGTTTAGGATTGTTTTTTCAGGTTTGGTTTGGGTTTTTTTCATGTTGACAGTTAAAGCTAACAACAAGTAAAAAATACTTGAAATAGGCTGAGTTTTCTTTGTGTGGTTAAAGGAAGTGGATAAGAGCAGTTTCATGCAGGGAACAGATCAGGTAAATGACATCTTTACTGCAGTTATGTGTTTTTGAGTAACTGGAACAATTTCTCTTTCAATTTTTAAGGAATCATTCTCAGATCTACTCCTGACTGAGTCACTTCTGTGAAATATTTTTCAGCATTCAGAAGCCATCTCAAGAGGCCTGTACTCTTCACTATTTTACTCATCTTGCACATCAATTCCTCTGTCACAGCTTTTCAAAGACAGTCTGTAGGCATGCATATTGCTGTATCAGAGGTTTGATTTCTGTAATCACTGTGTGGGAGAGTCCAAGCAAAAGGAAGAGAAGTCTTTGGACTTGTTCTCAATATTGGAGCTCATCTTGAGAATTTTCGCTTCAAAGGCCAGCATGGCATAGACAATTTCTGAGCTATTCCTTAGTCTTTCATTTCCTTTGTACATAAAACATCCTGTGCAATATAAGTGCCATAAAAGCAAACAAAATCCACTCTTAATAGCCACTTGTAAGCTTATCTTAAACTACAATAGCAGGACTCATAGTAATGCATGTCCATATTATTATGTTCTGATTCTTTGGAAGATGTAAGGACCATAATCCCTGTGTGTCAAGTCTAACCATGGTGTTAAAAACAGCAACTATTAAAACCAGAATGAACAATATTAACTTTGCTACAAAATGACCACTTTAAATTTTTTCATGGTAGCAGAGGCTCAATTCTTCAATATAAAGGAAAAAAAAAAATTCTGGTCCATTGTTCTTACTAATCAACTAGCCTCCTCTTCTATTCAGTACCTGTATGGTCTATCAATTCATTGTTTGGGTTTGTAAACACCTGGACATGTCATACTTTCTGCACTTTGCTTAGACTATTCAGAGAAGGCTATGTCTAAAGCCAGAAAGTTATTCTTGCATGTTAGTTCAGGGAAGCAAAAATTGCATCATATGCTACAGTAGACATATTTGTCAACTGGTTCTTTTTTTTTGGCTGGAAGATAATATTTCATAATCCAACAGTTCTTTATGACACTTCCCTGATTTTCAAACAGTTTTGATTTGCATTAAGCAACAAAATAACCACTAAACCAGAAAAATGGAAAAACTGACAGAGAAATAACAAGAAGAATATGAACAGCACTTACAAAAGCTAGAAAATGAAGAGTAAAACTTGAATTTGGCTTAGAAAATTTAGATATGAGGGAAACATCCAGAAAGACTTCTATATGGAATTATGAATCTCAATCTGAGAACATGTTCCAAAAAGTCTTTGTTCTAGCAGCTGCAAAAACCTAGTAGGAAGTTAGATATTTTGGGCAATGGTGTTTCTTCTGTGCTTACATTTTCAGCTGCTGTGCATACTTGCAAGCACTCTGACCTAAGCTGCTAAGAAACTTGGTGCCATCTAAGTTCCATTTCACAGTATCACAGTATAAGCAAGGTTGGAAGAGACCTCAAAGATCATCAAGTCCAACCCATTACCACAGACCTCAAGACTAGACCATGGCACCAAGTGCCACGTCCAAACCCACCTTGAACACCTCCAGGGACGGTGACTCCACCACCTCCCTGGGCAGCCCATTCCAGTGGGGAATGACTCTCTCAGTGAAGAACTTTCTCCTCACCTCGAGCCTAAACCTCCCTCGCACAGCTTGAGACTGTGTCCTCTTGTTCTGGTGCTGGTTGCCTGAGAGAAGAAAGCATCCTCCTGCTGGCCACAACCACCCTTCGGGTAGTTGTAGACAGCAATAAGGTCTCCCCTGAGCCTCCTCTTCACCAGGCTAAACAATCCCAGCTCCCTCAGCCTCTCCTCATAGGGCTTGTGCTCGAAGCCTTTCAGTTGCAGCAGAGCCTATTTTCAGCCATCTGCTGAATGTGCAGTTTGAATTGTGAGTGAAAGTGAATTCATTTTACATAGGGGTTTTAATGAATTGAATTTAATTCTTTCCTTCACATATAATAAAAACATCCAAAACAGTGTGTATTATATGATGATAACAGACAGTATCTCTTTGATACACTGATCACAAGAATTAGTGGTTTTCCTGTCACTTTGACACCTGTTACAGAGCCTGTCTGATCACATACACCTAGTCACACGTGGTACATGCACAGGTTTACGCTGTCATTGTGCAGCCAGAAGCACATCAAGACCTGGAGTCTGTGTTGCGCTCCTGTGGATGCACCACACTTGTTTTGGAACAAGACACTCAAAATATCAAACAGAAGCATTTGGCTGGAGTATTGCTAACCTTATCTACCTGAACTAACTTATAATGTGCTTGAACTTGCCTAAGAACTTGAACAACTGTCTTGTAAGTTGTTCAAGTGCTGTAAGTACTTGTTGTTGTTCAAGTATTGTAAGAAGTACTGGTATTAAGTTGCTTTGAGACCCTGTTGTGGAGCCTTTCTTGATACATTTATAGTGGAGAAGTGCATATCAAGGAAACTATCTCTGCAATCCAGTATTTTACCACACCATCAACTTTAGTTGGGAAAAAAATAGCTTAATAAGCAGTGAGTAAGGTAGGGTTGAGAATGCTTATTAAATAGCAGGCTCCTTAATGGGGATGTTGCCTCACTACAAGATGAGCTCCCATTGCAATCTCTGAAGTCTTGTCAACTTCTACTAATCAGTGATAGCCCTCTTCAGGGCTACATATCTGTACCTATGTTTGAACTCTCATTTCTGACTTCCTGTTATAACAAGGTTCACCAAAATGGATGTGAGCTAAGGGATAGATCTCTCTTTTTCAGCAGTTTTTCTAATTCATAGCAATAAAGAAGGTCCATCAAATTACTCTTATTTCAGCCTCTCCAAACACAAATGTCACCTCTTTAATTCAAATGTTACTGACAGTTACATGACCCATGTTAGAGGTGAATCTTGAAATCTNGGCTCCAGAACTGCATACAGTATGTCTTGGTAAAGATCATGAATCCAAGGAAACAAGCCTGGAGGTGAATGCAAGCTTGCTTTTTTTAGCTGCTCTGCTGTTATAACTGCAGTGAGAATAAGTCTGCTCTTGGGATTATTCGAGAATCAATCTGAAATCCAGAACCATCAATATAATTTATTAGAAGCAATTTTTAAATCAAAACTATATATCTGGATACCTACCCTTTTATGTTTGTGCTCTCCTGACTTTTCCTCAGGTGCAAGCTTCTTTTGAATTCAGTATCAGTACCAGGACAGCTTATGCAAGTGGTTACATCAATTGCAGAGTGTGGTCTGTTCAGTTTTCTGCAGCTCTGTGTTATGCTAGATGCTAGTCTCAGCACTGGAATGTAATGGAAAAAGTAGTTCTGAAAATTACTGCAGTGTATTTTGTTGAGGAAAATAAAATCTTTCTTAAAACAAGTAACAGGGTTTGCCTTTCTGGAGAACAGGCCTTCTGAGGAGTGGCTGAGGGAACTGGGGTGGTTTAGTTTGGAGAGTTAGGCTGGAAGAAGGTCTTACTGCAAGTCATACCTGCAAGGAGGTTGTAGCAAGGTGGTTGTCAGTCTCTTCTCAGTAATATGAGAGGAAATGACCTCAAGTTGCACCTAGGTACATTTAGATTGGATGTGAGAAGAAACTTCTTTACTGTAAGGGTTATCAAAGACTGGAAGAGGCTCTCTGGATAGGTAGTTAAATCCCTGTCCATGGAGGAATTTAAAGGATGTGTGGATGTGGTACTAAGGGACATGGTTTAGCGCCAGGCTTAGTAGATTTAGGTAATGTTTGGATGTGATGATCTTAAAGGTCTTTTTCAAATGAAATGATTCTGTAACCCTATTTACTCTTGTACTTCCCAATAATGAAATTGTACAATTGTTGTACTTACCCAACAAATTAAATTTGTTTTGCTTTTCTTAATTTTTGCTTATTAAAAGATAAAAGGACACTGCATATTTTCCTGTACTGTTTCATGTTCATTAAGGACAAATATAATTAGTATTTAAAAAAAAAAAAAAATTCCTCAAGCTGACATTACCCAAAGTATTTTCCTTCAGGTTCACTAGCTTAGCATCATCTAGGAAATATTTTGTAGGAATTTTTGCTTCTGTTTAGTTGGATAAGAAAAACTGTAATAAAACAGGTAGTGCTACAAATAGATGAGGAGAAGGATCCAGATGATAACTGTTTGGATTAATGGAAATATCCTTTAGAGAACTGTTCTAATGTAGGTCACCAGAGGGTAGTGAGAATGAGGTTTACCTCTAAACACCTGATACAAGGCCAGTTAACACTAGCAATCAAATGCCTCTTTATTTTACACAGGAGTTGGCTCAGACCTAAGGTTCTGCTGCAGGATGTAAAGGCTTACATCCACAAGGGCACTTTGACTCAGTAACACCCATTATTACAATGTCCCAGGATTTGCAGGTGGCCTAACAGTTTTATGCATCTTTTATCAAGTCACTTCAGGTCTGTTGGGTACAAAGTAGCACATCTGAAGATATTAGGATGCCTCAGGGGTTGTCTAGAACCTTTGTGGTCTCTTGCTAATGCTTAGGTAATTGAAAAGTGTGCAGGTACCTTTGTAAGAGTTTAAGCCTCCAGCCTTAATCTGTCAGTTTCAATAGAACTAATATTTTACCAGCCAATAAAACAAGACAGAGTTACCTTATGTTGATGCAGGTGATATTCTCCTTTCTTGATCACTGGGATGAAACAACATCCACCAATTACAGCCCTATTAAATGCCATTGGAGCCTGCAATGATAAGCCACATATAGTGGGAGGCTTCAGTGGATACAACTCTAAAGAATATGACCTACCAATTAATCAGTGAGCAGCCATCTGTTTCAAGTCATGCTGTATTTCATCTTCTCCTTCCAACATGGAAATGTCTAACAGTAGAATTCCTTATGCAAAATTTTCAGAAGTGCTTATGTTTGAGACACACCTGGGATACTTAGAATCATAGAATGGTAAGGTTGGAAGGGACCTCAAGGATCATCTAGTTCCAACCCCCTGCCATAGGCAGGGACACCTCCCACTAGTACAGGTTACTCAAGGCCTCGTCCAACCTGGCCTTGAACACCTCCAGGGAGGGAGCATCCACAACCTCCCTGGGCAACCTGTTCCAGTGCCTCACCACCCTCACTGGAAAGAACTTCCTCCTAACATCCAGTCTAAATCTTCTCTCTGCCAGTTTAAACCCATTGCCCCTCGTCCTGTCATTGCAAGATCTTATAAATAGTCCCTCCCCAGCCTTCCTTATGACTCCTGAAATCATTTACAGATCAGTATTTTATACTGACCATGTTTTAATGTCTGCATTCAGTGTATTCTTAGTTTGCATGGATTTGGGGCTCTAACTTTCCAAGGAAAAGTTGGGGTTTGATTATTAAGGAGTATGCTAAAGACATCTGAGTTCTAAAAATGTTATGGCTTGATTTTTAAAAAAACCCACTACTGTATTTCAGGGTAATACTTAGTGTGAAGATGATGTCTCTTAAAAACAAACTAGACCAAAAGATTTTTAGGGAAACAGATTCTGCTTCTCTTTACAAAGTCTCACTGAATAGCTGCCAGAGTTTCTGCGTGCCCCAGTCTACGTTGCCTCATATAATATCAGTGCCATCTATTTAGGATTTTTTTCTTCATCATGAATCTAGCATGATCACCAGAACTTGCAAAAGCATTTCAGATGAAAAACTCAGGATTAATTGCTCACTGTCAAGCAATGTCATAAAATGATAGTTGCTGAAGGATGCATCATGTCTGGAGATGAGAAGGCTGCAGGGAGACTTTTATTGTGACCTTTCAGGGCTTATGAGAAAGTTTGAAAGAGACTTTTAACCAGTAGTGATGGGACAAAGGGCAGTGGTTTTAAACTCTAAATAAAGTAGATTTAGATTAGATATAAGGGAGACTTTTTTTTTTTTTTTTTGAGATGAGACATTGAAACAAGTTGCCTAGAAGAGTTGTGGCTGTTTCATTATTGGAAATGTTCAAATTCAGGTTGGAAGGGGCTTTGAGCAACCTAATCTTAGAGGAAAGGTGTCCTTGCCCATGGCAGGAAAATTGGAGCTAGATGACCTTTGGAAGAATATATTCTATGATATATGTTGATCTATTGATAAAAATCCCCAGTTGAGAAGCATACAAGTTTAGGTTGTGAACAATATCCTGGTTTCACTGGGGAGAGCTGTACTGTGTTGGACTTGGACCCACCTTAGTGTATTATTGGCATCAGTTCTTGGGTTGAGCATACTGAAAACTGGAGCTAGAGATCATTTTCTCTTATAGCTGTAACTGTGAGGCAGGTTAGTGGTGAAAGAGAAAAATGAGCTGCTCTTTATAGCTGTACACTCTTTGCTTCTCAACAAAACAGCCTTTGAGGAAGAATAGTAAGAAAACATAAACGAATATATTTTTTTCCTTTTAATTTTTGAATTTAAGACCTTTGGCTTCAAAAGCAACTACTCTGCTGCAGAAGGTATGATTATTTTAAGTATTTTAGCAGAAAACTTACTTAATTTAGGTTTTAATGAGATTTTTCCTGGAGTGAGTGACTACTCAGTACAAGAAAGAGCACTGGAATCAGCACATCAATCAAAAATTCTCAATAGAGGAGAACTGCATTGTAGGCTTTATATTATGGTTCTCAAAAATGTTCAGGTTGTTTAGTACCGTTCATTAAGAGAAGCATTCCTAATTCAGCAGCTGCTTCTAAAAAACCATGACACCTTAAATTTTTCAAGCTGTGTATTGCTGAAAGAAAAAAAAAAAAATCTGTTGTGTATTGAGATGCTTGAACGTGTCCAGAGAAGGGCAACGAGGCTGGTGAGAGGCCTCGAGCACAAGCCCTATGAGGAGAGGCTGAGGGAGCTGGGATTGTTTAGCCTGGAGAAGAGGAGGCTCAGGGGAGACCTTCTTGCTGTCTACAACTACCTGAAGGGTGGTTGTGGCCAGCAGGAGGTTGCTTTCTTCTCTCAGGCAACCAGCACCAGAACAAGAGGACACAGTCTCAAGCTGTGCCAGGGGAAGTTTAGGCTCGAGGTGAGGAGAAAGTTCTTCACTGAGGGAGTCATTCACTACTGGAATGGGCTGCCCAGGGAGGTGGTGGAGTCACCGTCCCTGGAGGTGTTCAAGGCACGTTTGGACGTGGCACTTGGTGCCATGGTCTAGTCTTGAGGTCTGTGGTAGTGGGTTGGACTTGATGATCTTTGAGGTCTCTTCCAACCTTGGTGATACTGTGATCAACCATATAATGTTACTTCAGATAAGCAAAGAGCTCCACTGATTCAGCTACTGATTGTTATGGATATATTGTTTGCATCTTCTTATCAGAATGTCTCTCTGCTGTATCGTCAAGTGTTTGACAAATAAGTCAATTTTGACAATATAACATTTGACAATGTCAAAATTATAAAGACTGCATTTTTTAGTGACCAAGTAATTCAGCATACCCTGGAGAAAACCATGTGGAAAATGTCGTATTTTTCTTTACTACTTATTTACTGATGTAGAAGTTAGAGCCCATTAATCAGTTCAGTGTTGAAGTAGTTCAGTATACTAAGGATGATGTGAATACTTCATTGCCTATTTTTAGTGTGTGCTAATAAATGTTTATTACTTACTTAAAATTACAGTTTCTGATGTCTGAGAGGACCTACAGCATAACTAATTTTCCACTGGATGTTGTGGTCCAAATAGCTATTACATTTATAGCAAAATGGGTAAAAAGAATAGGTAAGCAGTCTTCCCTTTGCACCTTTCTTTTCCCTTTTTGAAGAACTTCTTTAGTTTCGACATCTCTTAGTCATTCTGGGCCCTAAGTACTGCTGACACAAACCTGGGCTTTCTGGACTTTTTCTGCTGACACATTTTTCATGTTTTTCAGTCAAATGAAAATTGTTGTGTAAGGTTTCATGTAGTTGATTTCATGCTTATCTTTTGGACACAGTTATATATTCTTCTGGTAGGTCCTGGTTGGATGTCAAGTGCTCACTCTACTCTTTAGTTGGACAGGGAAGAGGATAATATAACATAACCAGACTAAGCTTGGTGAAAAATAATTTGTTACCAACTAAATCAGAGTAACACAATGAGAAAATGCAAACTACATTGTAAAACACTTTCCACCCATCCCTCCCTTCTTTCTGTCCTTAATTTTATCTCCTCCCCTGCTGTGGCAGAGGGGGACAGGAAACATGTGTTGCAGTCAGTTCACCATGTGTTGTATCTGCTATTCCTTCCTCTTCAGAGGGGAGGACTGCAGATTTTTCCCTGCTCCAGCATGGGGTCCTTCCCACAGGATACCATCCTTCATAAACCTCTCCTATGTGAGCACTTCCCACACACTACAGTTCTGCATGAACTGCTCCAGTCTGAGCCATTTTGACAAGCTATAGTCCCTTCAGGAATGGACTGTTCCAGTGTGGATCCTCTATGTGGTCTCAAGTCCTGCCAGCAAGCCTACTCACAGGTTCTTCTACACTGGAGCAGGCTCCTGGGCTTCCCACAGAGTCACAGCCTGCTCTGGGCCTCTTGGTGCTCCATTATGGTGTCCTACACAGGCTGCTCCACTGTCAGCCTCCACAGACTCAAGTGAGTCAGCCTGACTTTCCCCTGCAGCCTATGCTGAAGATCATGGTATCTCTGCTCTCACACCTAGAGCACTTCCTTCCTTACCTTCTTCACTAACCTTGGGGTCTGCAGAGTTGACAGAGTTCTTTCACATACTCTGAGTTCTCCAGCTGCAATTGCTACTGTGCAGCAACCTTTACCCTTCTTAAACATGTTATCCTAGAGATGCTACCGCTCTCACTGGGCTCAGCCTTGGCCAGCTGGGGTTGGCCTTACAAGACATGAGGAGAGTATCTAGCAGTTTCTCACAAAAGCCACCCCTGCAGCCTGCCCCACTATCAAAACCTTGTCACACAATCTAGTACATTTCTGAAATAATTAGGAATAAATGCACCAGAAAAAACTGCATTGAATCTCTCTAGGGCTGTTTTGTCAGCTCCAGCTTGCTGAAAGAAACAGAATACTCTTCTCTGGGCAAATGAGCTTTATAAATGAGGTTATGTTTCTTAGTCTCATTATTTCATTACTGGAGGAAAATAAAGGCATAAATTAGAGTACCGGGGAATAGTCAATCAATGTATTATGATTTATCTGTGCTTTTAGGTCTTCTGTTTGTTTTTTTTAGTGGGTGGACAGAAATGGATTGTGTAGCAGACTCAGTAAGGAAAACAGACTTGTTGAGGGAAAGGACTGCATTTCAAATTTGGTTTTACCTAGCTCTCTCTCACAGCAGAATTCTCAATGACTGAGCAAAGATGTGTCACAGATTATATGGGCTCTACTTTGATCTGTGCTCTTTATGGTAATCCTGATCTGCTCCCACGTGGGTTGCCCTGAATCTGTGTGCCTACCATCCAACCACATTTGAGCTCTACTGTGTAGTGCAGAAGCATATGGCCTGGGACACCTGCTAGGATACCCCAGTTCCTCTCCTTCCTGGACACCTGTGTCCTCTTGGACTCAGTGTTGCTGTGGCCCTGCCAGCATACAGATTGATGCTGAGATTGCAGACTCCAGGTTCCATGTACGCATCTGGATTTCAGTTTTCTGAGACAGATAAGCACCCTGCTTGTAGACTGCTGTCTGGGTGGCAGGACACAGATTTCTAAGCATCTGCAATCTGCAAAGCAGTCTCTAGCTCCACAGGGACTCTTCAGCCACTGTACCATTCACCATCTATAGCAGTTAGTCCATGTGTTAGTGGGTAAGCTTCTGTTTATCTGCTGAACTGTGCTCTTGTATCTCACCGCTGCTTAGAGTGCATTCTGACATTTAAAACAACTACCTTTATCAAAGCAGAAAGTAGTGCTTTTGGTAAAAACTAGATTCTTGAGAAAGGCTGTTTTCATGCTGATCACTATAAATATCAACTCCAGGTTGTTATAAGACACTAATGTATGCCAGTGTGTGTGCACAGCTGGGATGAAGTTTGTCTGTGTGTGAATTTGGTAACAGATTGCTGCACCCCCACCAGAGCACAGGAGCATGTGAGGGATCCCTAGGGAGCTCATGTAGCATAGAATCTTAGAATGGTAAGGTTGGAAGGAGATCTCAAGGATCTAGTTCCAACCCCCTGCCATAAGCAGGGACACCTCCCACTAGCACAGGTTACTCAAGGCCTCGTCCAACCTGGCCTTGAACACCTCCAGGGAGGGAGCAGCCACAACCTCCCTGGGCAACCTGTTCTAGTGCCTCACCACCCTCACTGGAAAGAACTTCCTCCTGACATCCAGTCTAAATCTTCCCTCTGCCACTTTAAACCCATTGCCCCTTGTCCTGTCATTGCAAGACCTTGTAAATAGTCCTTCCCTAGCCTTTCTGTAGGCCCCCTTCAGCTACTGAAAGGCTAAGCACTTGAGATTGTTCTGTGTGCAGGAAGGTTGCTCACTCCTGCAGGTTCCTGCTGGCTGAGGATAGCAGCAGCCTCCTGTTTGCCAGTGTATTTCCAGGCTTAGACATTTGTCTGTATCATGTGATACAAACATGTTCTTTTGCTACCTTCTGTTATTCACAAGAGATTTAACACAATACTAAATTAACAAGAAGGGGAAGCTGAGAGCAATAGCTTAACTTCTGGTATTTAACACAGACCTCCTGTTCATTTTGAAATGTGAGAATGTAGCATGCAGTTAAATGAAATAAAAAGGTTGCAACCAGCCAAAAAAGTTCTACTTAACTCTTGTCTTTCTGAAATCTGTGGTGTCTTTATAAGAAGGGTGCATAAGGAGGATGAAGTTAAAGGTTAAAATTTGACTGTTTCACTGGATGTGCTGCTTGTTCCTGTGACAATTACTCCACCTGCCTAAGTCTACACAGAACAAAAAGCCTTCTTGGTCTACAGTACTTTGATAAAACACCTTTCCATGTGACTTATAAATCATTTGAATGTTGTATGGGATTGTAAAGCTAATGCACCTATTTTGCTATGTTGGTTGAATTTTGAAGCTTAGACACTAAAGCTGCATTTGCTTTGATTTTCTGCTGTCCATTGGTGACTGCCTGCATTGCCTGCAGCCTTGCACTAGCTTTGCATAATGCCAGAGGAACAAGCTATTTCAAGGAAATATCACTCTCTATTGCTCAAATCCCACTTGTTTTTCCCATGTGTCTAAAGGCCAAAAGGCAAAGCAGCTGGTGTCATTCTGGTGTGCAAGGGGAAAAGCTCTGGCTAAGAAATCTGAATCCCTTATGCAACATGATGGGATGGAGTCTTCAACATATGGAATTAGGAAAAAAAAATAGTTTCTAAAAATAGTCCCTTTATGTTTTAAGATTGTTTGGATGCTTCTAGTTTGTGGTTTGTTTCTTTTTTCACCTTGAATACAGGAAGCAGATCTCTTGCTGTTTAACAGCTGGGTCTTGTTACCTGTCATTTTAATCCTACTAGCTTCTTGGCTTGAGGAATTGGCAGGTATGAGTGTGGCTACCTTTTAGCCTGTGATAAGTTATTGGTTAGTAAATGTGGAAGTCATGACCCTGCTCCACAGATGTCTGACCTCTTGCGCTCATCCCAGATGCTGCAGTGCTGTGGTAATGCTGAGGGAAGAGATACTTTTAGCAAAAACTACCAATTTTAAGCAATATACTGTCCATCCTATAAACACATTTAATTCCAAATTATACTTATCTAGGGTGTGAAGAAGTCTTGTGGGTTAATGAAGGTAGAGAAGCTTGTGGTGGGAAGAAGAAAATAGAATGAAGGAAAAAGGGAAGGAATGAATAAAGGGAAGGGAAAAGGAAAGAAATTAAAAAGAAAACAAAGGAAAAAGGAAGCACAGGAAAGGAAATGAAAGAAAAGGGAAAAAAGGGAATAGGAAAGGAAAAAAGAAAGGAAAAATCTGATAATTAGAGCAACTGTGATTCTTATTTGGAGATCCTTAGGCAGATGAGTAGTCTTTACCAGAGAATTTGCTATGAAATTCCTAGTTAGGGTAGTGTAACTTGGCCAAGTCAGAGCAGCCAGTTCCATGAGGATTGTATGTATCTGTGCGTGATGCAGGAAAACAGAGCTTTTGCAGAGGGTAGCTGTGTCTCAGCAGGATCACACTTTTGCCCTAATTTACTCACCTCACTTGTATCACCATCAAAAGTGCTATGCAATGTGCTGTGTTTAATATTGACTCACTTTGAAAGTCCTTTTCCCTTTTTCCCCAGAAAAGCTGGCTGTCCTTTGAGTCCACCTCCCCTTTTTGGATGACCCTTTCTTCATCAATACATCATCAAAGGCTCTCATTTGGATGATGCTTTGTGCTAATCCGTACCGAGATGCTATCACATCAGTGACATATTGCTAAGGAAACACTGCCAACTGGCAGGGTGGTTTTTGTGATTCTTGTTAACTGCTACACCATTATTTAAGGGTCTTGAATGTTCTTTTTTATTTTGAAAGTCTGAATACTGGTTTTAGAAAGGGAAAATGTATGTGACCACGTGCACAGCAAAGCTGCCGAGAGCTCACTCAGCCTGTTGTGGTTAGGATTTTAAATGACTGATGGAAGCTTCCTGTCTTTATTTTTGCAAGAGAACAAGCACCTGCTATTGCAACTGCTGGGTAACAGGCTCTTTTCTCCATATGAAGTGGATCTAATTATATGCTCTAGGCCATCCCAAGAGGAGCACAGAAGTAGGCATCTCAAAGCAAGACTATTTAATAAAGGAGACACAGAGGGTTGTTGAGAGAGTGTAATCTTTGCTGTACTTAAATAGGCTGTGTTGAATGGGAGTTTGCCTGTCTTCTAAAAACAGCAGTTGTAATGGTAGAGAGGAAGTATGCAGTGACTTTAATTTTAGGGTGATCTTTCCATTGTCTCTTCTCTTTCATTCCCTGTTGAATTTGATTTTTTTTTTTTCTATATTCAGATACATACAGAGTGTATGCTTGTTTCATCCAAAGCCCCATGAAAAAAAGTGATGCTCTTCCTGCTGACTTAGGTGACCTTTGAATCAAATTGCTAGTGCCATTTCTATCACAGTTTCAGCAACAAATTCAAGGATCTTGCAGACAAAACTCATTTTTCTTGATATTTATAAAAAGTGACAAATTATCTTTTTAAACATTTCTACAGGAAAAGCTGCATACTATTAAGGCATTTCTTGCTGTTCCTTTTTTTAATTAAATCTCGTTGTCATACTTTTCTCAGCCTGGATATCTGTAGTCCCTGCTTAAACTCAGTTTACAGTATTAAATGAAACTCTGCTCTTCAATAGTTATTTCTCCTACAATCCTTCTCTGTCACTGTCAGTCACTCTGCTGTCTTCCACCCAATGCACCACTTCCATGTCTACTGAAGGCAGGTAGGAAAATGCAATGAAGCAGTTATTTACAACAGATTATAATTCTGTCCTCTGTAATTTTCTAACTCCTTCATTAATGACCCAGCTATTTTTTTTTTCCCCTCTGTCTTCCACATCAACTGTAAAATTTACCCTTTCTCTGTCAACCTTATAATGAATAGTCAGCTTAAACCAGGCAGCTTTTGGTCATATTCAATAGAGNGACTCTCCTCTGGACCTGCTTCAACAGTTCCATGTCCTTCCTGTGCTGGGGGCTCCAGAATTGCACACTTCTAGCTTCTTTAGTTGCATCTCGTCCAGCTTAAAATTTACAAAGAAAATGCTCTTTTATTTTCTATTACAATAGCAAGAAATCTCTTCATTGGCCTCATCCTTTTGGACTTATATCTTCCTCTTCAGTGATCCACATGAAATCTTTTGCTCAGCATAGGTCAATGAGCAGTTCAGCAGGATAAGCATATTGAGTGACTTCTGTGGGTCACATTGAGCTCTTTTGCAGTCAGATCATATGAGGGTTCCTACTAATAGGTAGAAAGAGAAAGTGCTGGGAATACTTACATCAATAAATGCTTGCTGTATTCCTGCTGGAAGTGCTAAAACCTTTTGTGCAATTTATCCAGTGATGGGTACTCACCTTTTTTGTCAATACTTGACATATTTTGCTTCTGTTTCTGACTTTGGCACGTTGGTTTGCTTTCTGATGGACTCTTCTGTAGCTCCTCTGTTTGTAAACTCCTGGGCACTTGCCAGGACTAATTGCATCACTCAGGTGGGATCATTTCTGCTCCGTGTTTATGAAGCTGTAGCTTCACCTGAAAAGGAGCAAGAGTTGTACATTTTTGTTTTCTAGCATGGAGATTCTGAACAAGCATATTTGCCTGAGTACAGGTGGATGTTTACAGCTGGAATATTTAGGTAAATACATTTTAATGCAAAATGGAGGCATTTCTTGAAAACCTGAGATGTGTGTGTTCTTACTTTTCTTTAACATGTTTCCTTTTCTGTTCTAAATCTTACATATGAGAGCCTATTAGATGAGCTGCTTCAGTTTTTCCTCAATATTTCTTCTGTTCTCTTCACTGAGGAGGCTTTTTACTTTTCATTCATGAGAATGATTCAGTGTTCCTTTATTCCACTATGCTCTTGCTGAGACTCTGCAGGTCACTTTATAGCCTACTGTGACAGCAGTTAAGCGAGGTTCTTTTGGTCTCTTTCTAAAGCAACTATCTCCTCCAAATTGATAGCATAATCCATTGTAGTTTAAAGCCAAGTCATTTCTGCTAGTAACACTTCATAGTTTACTGGTTTTAACTTCATATGCTCAATGGCATTGTAGTGTGCTTCATGTTAATGACCCATCTTTTGGCTTTCTACTCTTACATTCTCTCTCCTGTATGGGCTGGGATGGCTCAGGTTTTGTTAAATAAGCAAACCTTGATATTCACCTTGGTTTTCTGGATGAAAGTAATGGAAACTCTGGGTCTTAGTTCTTCATAGCATGCTTCACTGGGGTTGTATTTAGAACTTTTTCCAGTCTCATTAGGAAGTGATTAAATATCAATGTGGAAACAAGGCACATTGATCAACAGGTGAAGAAGCCTCAGGGTGCCTTTTTGGCAGATTATCCAAAGGTCTTTCTAGGAGTTAAAATCCACTGTCTCTGTGGCCTTTTTTCATCCTACAGTCTAGTATGTAGCCACCTCATCTCCTCTTTTCTTCACTGTGGGTAATAAATGAAAACTTCTGAAGTCTGCTGAATGCTGTGCATTTTCACAGTAGGTTGGGTGTTTAGCACAGGTGCCTCTGAAATAGCATCACATTAGTAAAGGGCATTGTGCTTGATGGTTTTACAATTTTCACATCTACCTGTGTGAACTAGGAGCCTTCCATGTGGAACACAGGCTGCAATTTAAGTTTATAAAAATTACAGTTAGCTCAAGAGTGGAAAGGATGAGTTTTGATCCTGTTCACAAAGCAGAGCTTCAGCTGGTGAAGCTGTCAAAGATGTAGAAGACTCAGTAAAACAGTTTGTAGGTTTATCCTGGCAAATGTAGCCCTTTTAGGCTCTGGGAATCAGTTGCATTGAATTGAGTATTTTAATTTTTATTCCTAAACATTTGTCAAACTATTTCAGTCAGGGATGGACTGACAAACTGTTCTGTTCCTATATTCACTAAACATGTTGTAATTATATTACATTTGCCTGCATTTCTATTCAAACTATCAAGATCTTTAAAAGAAGAAAGAAATCCCATGTTACAGCAGCTCTGTTACAAATGATTACTTCTGCTAAAGCTCATGAAACTTGCAAGTTAAATGAACATTTTTTTACATGACTGTCAGGGAATTCACACCAGACTGTGATATAGTTCAGTACAACACAGCAAACAATGAGTAATACAGTGCCAGAAATAACAGCAACCCAAACTCAATGCTTTAATTTATGGATGTATTTGCACATTAATTTCGTGTTTGCGTAGTCAAGGATGGATGTGTTGGTTTTCCTTCTGTGTCATCTTGTCTATTGGCAACATTGTTATTTTTATTACTGTTATTATTAGATTTTGGGTGTTTTTTTGGTTGTTTTGTATTATCCTAGAACTGTAGAGCCAAATAATTAAACAAGGCTTCCTTGTGCAAGCTGCTGTGCTAACATATGAAAGAGAGACAGTAGCTGTCCTGAATGTATTACAGAATGCAAAGAAAGGAGCATGAAGTAAGGATGAGAAAACACAGGACTTAAAAAGAACACATTTTACACAATAGTTGGTATGTCAGCTAATACAGTACCACCCTTGACATTTGTGTTTGGAGTCTAAAAGAAAATAATAATAAATATGATTTCATTTTTGCTTTGCTAGGGATGTGATAGGGCAGGATTTTGACGTCTCACTTATTGTTCTAGATGCAAAGGACTTCAGATCACAGTATCACAGTATCGCCAAGGTTGGAAGAGACCTCAAAGATCATCAAGTCCAACCTGTTACCACAGACCTCAAGACTAGACCATGGCACCAAGTGCCATGTCCAAACCTGCCTTGAACACCTCCAGGGATGGTGACTCCTCCACCTCCCTGGGCAGCTCATTCAGATACAATGGACTAGTCCCACATATTATAGAATCATAGAATGGTAAGGTTGGAAGGGACCTCAAGGATCATCTAGTTCCACAGGCAGGGACACCTCCCACTAGTACAGGTTACTCAAGGCCTCATCCACCTTGGCCTTGAACATCTCCAGGGAGGGAGCATTCACAACCTCCCTGGGCAACCTGTTCCAGTGCCTCACCACCCTCACTGGAAAGAACTTTGTCTCCTTTATTTTGTAAAGGGAAGATCTAATAAGATCTCATGATTCTAGGGCCCAGTAAATCCTTGGTCAGGAGTTTCAAAGGTATCTGGCAAGGCAGAAGCAGAATAGAAACCTGCATACGAGTCTCTTAACTAGCAGGTAGGTAACAGTCTGTTAAACCTTGGACATTTTTTCTGCCAAATTTCCTTTTAATTGTCCTCCTGGCAGAGGATTGGACCCAACACATCGGTGATATGGTTTGCTTGTGTCTGCAGCAATCCATTCAAGCAGCTGATGTTAGACTTTGGAGTGCGGATCCTGCATATATTTAAGTCCATAGTCAAGAATTTCAAGTCTGTTTTGCTTCTTTTGACAACAAATTTAATGCAGAAGCTGCTGCTTTTGGGCTTTGTTTTTCATTCTTCATGCACAATACTGAATTTGGAAACAGTTCTTCTGCTTTGTATTCCACAGTGGCTGCCACCACCTGTAGCCCTCTTTTGGATAATTTTGGTTTTCCCCCTGCTTTTAACATTCAGTCTAGCATTTGAGCCAAGACCTACTTTCTCTTTGTGATGCTGTCATGCCACTGACCTTGTGCCCATCTCTCTTATGAAAAATAAGCAATACTGAAAGTCACATTCAGAATGAAATCCTGATGCAGGGATTCTCCATTGAATGTTATCTCATATTTCAGCAGCTTTACAGGCTCCAACACTTGGAAACATTTACATTCCCTGCTGGCTGGATTGCAGGCTTTTTGTAAAAGTATCCTTCTAAGGTTGTCCTTCAATATATGCTTAACCAGTTCATTCAGACTCACTTTCTGAGAATGTGCTTGGCAGGCATGGTACAGAGAGCAGAGTGGTGTTCATAGGAGTGGATACATGCTGTTCAATTCCATTTTGAGAAGCTATACTTTCTTTCTCAAAGGCTGTAAAGATGCCAAATGTGGAACATTTCTCAAAATGCTGTGTGACTTACAGCATCTTTTCATGAAACTTTAAAAAAAAAAGGGGGGGGGAAAAAGCTCATTTTTACATTTCAGTGTTAATTCAGAATCCATTTCTTTTCTCTTGTACCTACATACTCGATGAGACATCTCCCTTTTACCTGACAGTGCTCTGGACAGTTAAGGTGAAAGAATACATTGTGGCAAGAAATACCTTACAGAATAAATGAATTCAAGAACTGATTACTTCCAGTAGTCATGCAGCTTCACAGAAAAAACAGGACAACTGTACTCTAGGTACAGACATTAGATTACTATCATACTGTTAGACAAGGGGACAGGTCTTATTTGCACACCGAGGTTATTAAGAGGTAAGGTTTATACTTATTATTTCTATTGCCATTGTGCAGATACCAGTGGGGAAGTTGAAGACACTATCTAACATACTTACAGCTAATCTGCAGTATATCGCAGTTAGTTCTTTGACTGTGGAATTATATTGCTTGCATGGGAATATTAATTCTTAACAGCAAGACAACCTGAGCTCTGACATAGTGACAAGGCAGAGCTTCCCCAGCAATTGCAAAACCAGAGTCTGTGAGAGTACCCAACCAAAGTGGCAAGCTGACTGAAATTTACTTTTTATTAGCTCTTTGTAGAAGTTTCACTATTCTTCATCATAGTTTCATGATTTGTAAGAAGAGCTGGGGTTGGTTAGCTTTGAAGTGGAGGAGGCTGAGGGGAGACCTGAGCTTTGCCAGGGGAAGTTTAGGCTCAAGGCGAGGAGAAAGTTCTTCACTGAGAGAGTCATTCACCACTGCAATGGGCTGCCCAGGGAGGTGGCAGAGTCACTGTCCCTGGAGGTGTTCAAGGTGGGTTTGGACGTGGCACTTGGTGTCATAATCTGGTCTTGAGGTCTGTGGTAATGGGTTGGACTTGATGATCTATTTGGCGCGATAGATTTGGCGCGATAGATTTGGCGCGATAGATTTGGCGCGATAGATTTGGCGCGATAGATTTGGCGCGATAGATTTGGCGCGATAGATTTTCGCTGTCTACAGCTGCCTGAAAGGATGTAGTGGAAAGGGTGCTGCTGGTCTCCTCTCACACGTAACTAGTGATAGAACAGGAGAGAATGGCCTGAAGTTGTGCCTAGGTAGGTTTAGTCTGGACATTAGGAAACATTTGTTTTCACAGAAAGAGTGGTCAGGCTGGTCCTTGGAATGCGCTGCCCAGGGAGGTGGTTGAGTCACCAACCCTGGATGTGATAAAAGGTTGTTTGCATGTAGCACTTCAAGATATGGTTTAAGGGTGAGCTTTGCAGAGTAGGGAGAAAGGTCAGACTTGAAGATCCTGGCAGTCTTTTCCAATCAGAATGTTTCTGTGATTATGCTCAATCCTGCTCGAAAACAGGAATTTGTGCTAACAAATAGATTGTCTATGGCTCACTTGGTTATGTACCTTCCCCATTGGGTTGTTCTGGATCAAAGACTTGAACAGAACATGCTGATGTGTGGGCTAGATTTCTTTTCAGAGGAAATCAAAACATGATGGCTGTTGTATGCAAAAACCTCTTTCTGCAATGTTGGGATCTTCAAGGGCACAGACCTGTAGTTAATAATTTTGGAAGTGTTTCTAGGTCTGTTGATTTAAACATAATTACAATCCCCTTTCAGCTTCAATGACATTTGTCAAAATGCTACTTCTAGTGACTCACCGAGACTACAATGAATCTTGTCAGTTTTAACTGTCTTGTGATGTCCTTGTTCAAGTTTGATTGCTCACTAATATTTCCTGGACCTTATCCAAAAGCCCACCAAAGCCAGCGAGCTTTATAATCACACCCCAAAGAGCCAGAGTTGTCACCCTTTATCCTTCCATTTCCTTCTAGCAAAATTAAAAGGAAAGACATCACAGTTCTGATTATAGTTTCTCTTGTAATTCTTTTTCAGAGTACTTTGGGTGCAATCATTCAAGTACAAAATGCTTAAAATGCTTAAAACTTTTACAGTTTTTAGTCTTAGGCAATGTTAACATTTCAATATCTCACTTGTATTTCTGCATGTTTTGCTGCATTTCTCTTAGGAGCTTACAACTGTGTGTGAATATCATGACTGAATGACTCAAAGCAACTGTTAAAATAAGTGTGATAACTTGGTAGTAGGAATATTATGAAGTGTTTTGGTGGGGTTTTTTTTGTTTTTTTTTGTTTTTTTTAAAGAAAAAAAAAAGCTAGGTGGTGATTTTTTTTTCTGACCTGCTAGCCAAAACTTTTTTAGGCTTTTCTTTGAACTTTCTGATGAGCATTTCACAAAAACCATTCTGCCAACTGTACTCTTCAGCAGTAGCTTCATCTATGTCTCCCAGGCTTCTGTTTCATGTCACATGCATACATGGTGTATTCAATATCTATAAATCAGGACAATCTACAGTGACCAGAATCTGTGTCAATCCAAGTACTAACATGGACTGAGAGGTGAAAACAGGCTGATGAGAAAATCCTTGTAGTCTGTGGAAGTGTAAATACTCCACAGAGATCTGGTGCAGTGATGGTGGGATGAAGTCAAAATCTGCTGAGCTGTCCAGGGCAAAACTGTTATAACTCCTCATAAATGGTCTGTTGGATTGTGGTAAAAGTTAGAGAGGTTTTGGCTTCATCTTTGGACAACACATCCAAAAACTAACTTGGGGAAAATTTATTTTCAAGCCAGAGGCAAAACCTGTATCATATATGTGTGTGTGTGTGTGTATATAATACTACAAGACGTCTTTCTCCTGCCAGTCCTTAACACTGATGACAATCTTAGTAACTTCAATAGTTCTAATATTATTATATCCTATAACTCTAACAACTTTTTCAATCAAAGGCTTTGAGCAATCTCAGCTAACACATCACAAGTAACAAACTCTTGCAACGAAGGAGTGTTTCAAGAGGGAAGCAAATGGAAGTACTAAAATTAGGGTGATACTATTTTGGTTTCATTTTCATGTCTTGTTGTGCTCTGTCAGCATAAACCACTCAGTAACCAAAGTCCACTACCACTTACATTGCAACCAAATCCTGCACTGTATCACTGAAGTCTGAGAAACAATTTCTGGAGAAGTATTCACAGCATTCTTAGCTAATGGTATAGTGGATTCTATCTGAGACCTAAGAAAACCTACAAATTCCTTATTTATTCTTCTCAGGATGAGAATTGGAGCATGTAGATTTAATTTTTTTCCAGCCTGACTGGCAATTAGTGCAGCAAGTAGCCGTCAGGTAATGTTTTCAGTTGGCAGGGAGCCGTTGTGCATCAATTTGGCACGTGTTGCTCAGCAGCTCAGGCATCAGGCAGCAATATCTGGTCTTGGTTGCCTGAATTATGATAGGCTAGACAGGTGTCAATCTGGATCCCTGTTTGCTTGTGTAGATTGGATACCTACCATTAAATATCCAGGTTATGTTATCCAGTCTTTGAACAAATGTTATACACAATTTGCAGTATGATTTTTATCTGGAGCATTGTCTCTCTGTCCTGTATATTGCCATTTTCCAAGAAGCAATGATATAGAACAACCCACCCAAATGAAACATTTGTAAGCCTATTCAGAAGCTGAGGGTTTAGAAAGAAAAGCATAACTTCACCAGGCATTTGTTCAGCTGCTGAATTTGGCTCGAGAAGCAAGTGGAAAATTTCATTTGATTTTGGGTGGCTTTGGACCAATCCCTGCAAGGCACCATGTGAAAATGGTGAGAGGAGGCCTATTCTTTTCTAACAGTACTTCTGATTTTTTTTATCTTTTTTTCCCCCCTTTCTTTCTTCTGGATCCTTCTTTTAAGGCTTCACCTGTTCTGACTAAACCAGTTGGCACCTGACATTTGGATAATAGCTCAGCTGAAGCACACACATGCAGCAGACTGAGTTTACCCTTTGACTTCCATCTTCCTGTTCTGATATGATGTGTGGTATTTGGGTTGCCTTACAGCACAGCTTTTTGAAGCTGAAAGCTTCGCTTACGTGTGCCACTGTGAGATGCAGAGGTGATCACAGATCAGATGCACTCTTCCCTGCTGAACGTTTGGCACACTCAATTACAGAGATGGAAAAGCACTTTCATGTCTTGCTTGGATTCTCTCTCTCCCTCATCTTTATATTGATTCATGTATTTTATCGGTTGCCTAAGCATGGGAATATCCTTTAGCTTTCATCTACTCAGGACTGTCTTTAAACAGCACAAATTATTTTGACACACAATGATCATTTCCACCCCTCTCTGTTCTCTAAAAAGGCAGTCAGATCATATGCTTTGTTTATTCTTTTGACATGTTTCCAATTCAATTATTGTCACTTACCATGGTAATACACTGATTACCTTGACAAGACATTACATTACAGCAGCTGTTCTGACTGCTTTGCAAAGCAAATATGGCAGTAGCAAAGCACAGACTAGAGAAGGAGATTGTTCACTAGTTAAGTGGTTTAAATTGAGAAAGTCTTTATTAAAAAAATCTGAAGTGGCTCCTGTATTGACTAAGTTGCTAAGACATGAAATTTGCTCTTTTTAGTGTAAAACCTTGCCAAGTTTTAGACACAAATAAGTTCAAAAAGTAATTAAAGCAAAAAGGCTCAACCAGTGTTGTGAAATGATAAATGTATCTATAATATATTCTGAGATTTTAAAATATTTTCCCTCTACTTCTTTATTCTATTTTACTGAAGGGAGAGTATGAGGGGATATGTTTACCCAATCTGAATCAGACCCAGTGACTTACTTTATTGGTTAGAGTGACCACTCACTGAAATGCAGAAATAAATGCTTTGAATTATGTCACTAATTCAGTTAGATTTCCTTGCTAATGTGCCCACAGAAGCATTAAATATTAAAAGGATTATAAGACCTGTCAAATATCCTCTCACTGTTTAACATTTTTATTTTGCCTCATGTTTAAATTAAGTGTTCAGTGATCATAGAATCATAG
>WBNM01033558.1:0-11027 GCA_013399055.1 Ramphastos sulfuratus | reverse complement strand
CCAGATAATGTGTCCCATTGCCATATATATATGCTGGGGCGAGTTGCTCTCCCCCGTTCAAGCCTGCGGGGGTGGAGTAGGTACTTGACACCTACTCCTTTCACATTTCAAACCCCCGGAACCAGAGGTGGGGTGGGGAGCAGAACAGTTTCACAGCCCATTCAAACCTTCGGTGGGGCAGGGACTCGGGTGTGCCCCACCACAGGGCCCAGTACTGATCCCTGGGGGACACCGCTAGTGACCGGCCTCCAGCTGGATGTGGCACCATTCACCACCACTCTCTGGGCTCGGCCCTCCAACCAGTTCCTAACCCAGCACAGAATGTTGCCATCCATGCCACGAGCTGACAGCTTAGCCAGCAGTTTGCTGTGGGGGACAGTGTCAAAGGCCTTGCTGAAGTCCAGGTAGACCACATCCACAGGCCTCCCCACATCCACCAGGCGGGTCACCTGATCATAGAAGGAGATCAGGTTGGAGAGGCAGGATCTGCCCTTCCTAAATCCATGTTGGCTGGGCCTGAGCCCTTGGCCATCCCTCAGGTGCGCAGTTATTGCCCCTAAGAACATACTGGAACAAAGCTGATACTTACATTTTATTATTTTTTCCTACTGATCATTTACAGACTTGGAATTGTGTCCCACCCTGATTAATGGGAGTAGCAAAAGGAAATTGTGTTCTAGATGTGGAAATGCCACCACTCCCAACATTTTTTTTTTCTTATTTTTATATAATCTGAAATATTTTGTTGAGATAAATTAATAAAAAATCTTGGATTCATACATAATGATCAATCTGGGCCATAAGTAAGGAGTGTGGTTTTCTGTATCTTAAATATTATTCTTTATCCATAAGCAAATATCTGAGACTAACTCTGCCAGATTCCTATTAGAGTGATTCTGAGCTAAATGAGTGTTTAGAAATGTCAATGTTAGTAATTGCACAAAGACTTAGATGAACACCCATTGGAGTTCCACAGATCTTTAAAAACAACAGGAAATAAACAAAACCAACCAAAAATCCCAGCTTTTGTGAAGTGCTATTTCTTCAACAAGCACACCAACACTTCAAATACACTTATTCACTTCCGACAGAGGCACTGAGACTGTCAGGCAGAAAATATGATGGCCTGGAGTTGTTCTTCTAGAAATAGAAAGACAGAATTTCCTTGGTTGGAAAAGACCTCTGAGATCTCATTGAGTCCCATCATTGTCTAATGCTACCATGTCTAGTGCTAAACCATGTTTCTCAGCACCACATCTCTGTGTCTTTCCATTGACAGCCCCCCAAGTCTGGACCATTTATGGAGTTGTTGTGATCCAAATGTAGGACCCATCACTTGGCCTTGTTGAATTTCATGAAATTGGCCTTCACCTCTGAATCTAGCTGGCCAAGTCCCTCTGCAGAGCCTGCCTACCCTCAAGTAGATCAGCAATCCTTCCCAGTTTAACATCATCTGCAAACTCATGGAGGGTACGTTCAATCCTCTTATTCAGATTATGGTCCTGAAAGGAAAAATTAATGTAGATTTGGTCCCTAACAAAGTTTCGAGTATCCATAGAAATGCTTCATGCACAATGATCCTCTTACCAACATCTCTGTGTGTTCTACAAGCTCCTCTCATCAGTCACTAACATGCCAGACTTCAGCATCTTTTCCATAATGCTTTATGAAAGAAATTAATTTTAGGTAAAGGTATTGCACCTAGGTAAGCATATCACAGCTTCAAATGGCAGGATTCTGATACCTTCTGCATGCATTTTTAGTATGACAGCAAATAATTTCCCTGTATTTTTTATCTTTTTAATGTATAAATAGCTAAGGAGGGAATCATTTTGCACTGTGCTGTTTTTAGGCCCCAATCAATCAGATGCTGACAGGCTCAGAGCGATGCCTGCACCACTGAAATTCTTTGTGACTGCTCCAGAACTACACAGCACCTGGAAGAGTGAAGCTCTAAATGGGTTAAGAAATGCATATTTTTCTAATGTCATTGGATAGTTTTCATGATGGATCAATAAGAAATTGTAAAGAAGTTACTAAGTTTCAGATTCATTTGCCTCTCCTTTATGACAACTTTACAATGGGTTGTATTGGATTGTTGAACTCAGTGGGACTAAATGACACCGTGGTAAGCTCAGTGTGCTGCTTACAGGCAGTATATTTGTATATTTTGCTGTGAAAAGTACAAAAGGTGCTGTGCTGGAACAACATGGCAGTGTTTCTGCCACTCAGCCATTCATCTGAGCTCCTATGGCTGCTTTGTTACTAAACAATGCACCAAGTGCTGAGGAGCCCTCCTGCTAGCTGGCCTAGCAGGAGAGTAGAGAGACTCAAATAAGTTGAACAGCACAGAAAAAAAGAGTTAATTAGAGACTTTCTTGGTTGTTGGCAGGCCAGAGTTCCATACTGATAAAATCACAATCAAACACCCAGCAAACAATCATTGCATTCCTGTCTTAACAATGGCAGAAAATACTGAGTAATAACAGCCTTAGCAGCAGTGCTGTTAGAAAGCTCCACCACCACTGTGTGCAGCCAGGTTACAATAGCCTCTCACAAAGGAGTCTGTAGGAGAGAGAGACAGCAGGTGCCTGTGTCCTGCTTTTGGAGAAGAGAGCACAAGTTGCTCATTCTCCCTGGGGTGATTATAGAGCTCATGGGGCCCAGACTCTTACATTCATCATGGTGAACATGGCGTCCAGCAGTTTCGAGCAACATTTGCTCTCTCCAATTGATTTTGATGCTAGATGGTAACTCCAAAAATTCCAGACCTCAAGAGGAGCTCAGCTGGAGAGATCTCTCTGCAATATCACAAACCCACCAGTAGCCAGGGACAGTAATTGCTTTGAGGCTGAATTGGCAGCAAATTCGTGTGCTCCTGATGGTAGTACAGTGCAGGCACAATATGCCTCTCTGTTGTCCTACCTGGCTGCAAAAGAGAATAAAAAGGGACTGCACTTTTCTCTGCTTTTTCCCAGAATCAAACTGGTGCATGATAGTGTTCCTCCTGCCTGTCTCCTCCTCCAGGTCTGTAATTCAGACTGGAGATGCAACATGTTTCTTGCCGTATTCTCACACTGCAGAACAGCTCCATTACATATTCCTCTGGCCTTCCTGGAAATGAAGCAGATATTAATTCAGAAAGATTAATTGAAACATTACCTCTGGCACCATGACAGCTACTTCAGCTCTTTATTGATCTGAGTTTGGCATTGACACCTAGCTTTCCTTGCAGGTGATGATGTAGAGCCCGGTGAGAGAATAAGGAAGATCTTGTTGGTACAAGCACAAGGAGTTACCGAGGTGAATGTCCACATCACACACTCACACAGCATCTTAAATCTTCTCACACAAGAGAGATCTGCCCAGAGTTGTTATCATTCAACAGGGCTGGTCAGAAAGTTTTTTTTTTCAGTAGAAAATTCCATTTCATTGAAAGCAAAATATCTCACAAAGTTGTGTCTATTTTGACATCCTTTTTCGCTAAAAGTTTTATGAGGTCCTGACAAATCCATCGTTTGAGGAGAAGATTAAATTAAAAGCAAACCTCTCTGAGCAAAACTTACCTTTTTTTGAAAACCTTTTTAAGGTTTAACATTTCCACCAAAGTAGAATGAACCATCTCTTTAGTTCAGGTAGCTGTTGAATAGGATCTTCCTGCAGTCCTTTGTTAACCGCTAGTTTTCAGATGTGAAAATAAGGATTAGTACAGATGATTTTACATTAAACATTCAAGGAAGAGAAAAATGTCAGGAAGAAGAGAGGAGAAGAAATAGAACATTCATCTAATGGAAGAGAAGTAGAATAGCTACACGCAAGTGAGGTAGACACTGCGCCTGAACTAAAGGCTAATGCAGTCTAATTCAAGTTTTAACAATGAATCCAGGGAGATGGAAAAGCTCTAGAGGTGTTTGGAAGTTAATGATGCAGCATTGTAGTAAAGCCCAAATTAAATTCTCAGTTCTCATTGCACAAACACATTAAAACTGAAGTACTGCAGGATAAGGCTGCCTCATGCTGCTCGGTGCATTACTTCTCCTGAGTGGCTTTTCTACTTATTTGGGGTTTTTTGCTGCCAAGGAATGANCCTCAGCCTCTCCTCATAGGGCTTGTGCTCGAGGCCTCTCACCAGCCTCGCTGCCCTTCTCTGGACACGTTCAAGCACCTCAATGTCCTTCTTAAATTGAGGGGCCCAGAACTGGACACAGTACTCAAGGTGTGGCCTAACCAGTGCAGAGTACAGGGGGAGAATGACCTCCTTGCTCCTGCTGGCCACACTATTCCTGATGCAAATCACTTGCTGTAACTCCCTGAAACCATGGACAGAAAAAAGCTAACCAACCAAACAAATGAAAAAGCAAAACAAACCCCCCAAACACAAAACCAAAACGACAAAAAAACCACCACTGTAACCAAACAAGACCCCCCAAAAAAACCCTAAACTTTCCATCCTACCTCCCTTCTTTCCTTCCTGCCTGCTTACCTTACAGTTCTTATGTTATTTACTCTTCTTCTTTTGTTAGTATTGATAGGATTTGGGATGTTGATATTTGAATATTGGGGGAGTTGAGATTNCCCTGCTTATACTGCTAACTGGAATTTTTCTTAGGACAAAGTCAAAGGATTGAGTTCTGAATGACTGAAAATGTGAGGCAAGTGTAGGAAGTCTGAGGCAAATGATGAAGAAACTTGTATATAGAAGAATGTGTCANCAGTGCAGAGTACAGGGGGAGAATGACCTCCCTGCTCCTGCTGGCCACACTATTCCTGATGCAAATCACTTGCTGTAACTCCCTGAAACCATGGACAGAAAAAAGCTAACCAACCAAACAAATGAAAAAGCAAAACAAACCCCCCAAACACAAAACCAAAACGACAAAAAAACCACCACTGTAACCAAACAAGACCCCCCAAAAAAACCCTAAACTTTCCATCCTACCTCCCTTCTTTCCTTCCTGCCTGCTTACCTTACAGTTCTTATGTTATTTACTCTTCTTCTTTTGTTAGTATTGATAGGATTTGGGATGTTGATATTTGAATATTGGGGGAGTTGAGATTTTTTTTAAAATGTGTTTATTTTAATGAAAAATGCACAGAAAAGGATGGTAACAAACTGTTTTGGTTTATAACTTTTTGGGCACTCTTTTTTTTTTAACTTATTTTACTTAAGAAATATTAAGCAATTAACTGCATCACATCTCCACTAGAAAGGACTGTCAGATTGAGTAGGTTGATGGAGTTCCAAACATACCTTTACAACAAGAAATATTTCTGTAGAGAGAGAAACCACAGTCAAAGAAAATTAAGACCATTTTGACAATGGGATCACCACACCTATCAAGAGCTTACAGAGGATTTAGGCAGTAATATGCAATGTAAGCCATGGCTTAATACCGACACAAAAATCAAGCTCAGTGTCCCCTGCAGGACATGAATTGGTGAGAAGTTTCCAAAACACTAGATTGCTATAAGCTCTCTATGATGGTGATTGGTAGTAACCTGTTATAAATCTGATGGCATTGAGTAACTTGTGATTCAAATGTTAAGCAGAAATGGAGGCTATTCCCTGAGCTTCTGTTTAGATTTCTGTTTGCCTGCTAAAATTAAATTAATACTGATTTCCCATGTGGAGATGCTGGTTTACTGTGACACATACAATTTGTTTTTACCAAAGCCTACTTTAGATCCACTGAAAATACAGTGGCTAATTGCCACTGTTGTTTCCTCTCCAAATACCTGGATGGCCTGTGGAAGAAGGCAGATATAGGTATGAATGTACCTACAGATTGGACAGGATACTGATAGAAAGGAAACTGATCCTGGGAAAACACAGTGAAAGAGGCTAATGCAATGGAGCAACAAGCTCTTTGCACTGAGCAGGAGTAACACATACAGGTATTTTAAGTTAAAATACTTCTGCTCTAGTAAGAAATGAAAATACCTAACAGGAAATAAAACCCATCTTGATCTGTGTCCTGGTTTGAGCTAGAGCAGACAAAAATTCTGCTCACTGCTGTGACTGCTCAGCTCAGTGTCTGCTCACTGAGGCACTTTCTGAAGTTCAGGGCAGGTTTGCACAGCCAGGGGCTGCTTCTAGCAGGAAGAAGCTGATGGACAGAGGTCCCTCCAAGGGCTGGGCCACAGAAAGGCTCTGCCTTAGACTTGATCCTCTGCACACTAAGGGCACTGCCACAGTTTGTGCCTCTCCTTGGGGAGCAGGAAGGCAGAGGTGACACTTGTGAGAAGGAACAGATGGGAGGAGAGGTGACCATCGACTGCCCAACAAAGGATTGCATCCCATGGATGGCATCTTCAGGAGAACGATGAGGGATCACCGGGGTCAAGCCTCTTCTATGTCCAGGAGCTTTAATTTCAGCAGAGCTTGCTTGTCCTTTTATCAGCCAAGAAGTACTAAACAGCTCCTCTTCCTTGGCCAGGTTAAACTGGCCTCAAACTGTAAGGACACAATTTCACTAGCAAAGAAAAAAAGAACAAAGAATTCAGTATTGGAAATAAAAGAGGCAGTAGACCTTTTTCTCACCAGCTGATAACAGAGAAAGATTGTTTTCTTGGGAATAGGTGAAAAAAAAAAAATCTCAGGAGCAGAGCAGAGCTGAAAAGGTGGCCACAAAATAAACAGTTCTGCTAACAGGAGCTGTCACTGGATTTAAGGCTGATGAGAAGTAATTAATACAGATTCTTTCAAGCAAGACTTTCAGGCTCCAGTGGTGCTTAGTGATTCATAGAGGAAAAGGAGAGAAACTCTCACTCTGAATTTGAATTTACTCCCTGTGGAGGTCAGAAAGTGGCAGAGTACAGGTCTCACAGCCTTCATCAGGAACAGAGAAGTGACCCTGTGTGTTTGCACAGTTTGCAGGAGGCTTTAAATACAGCAGCAATCATAATTAGAGGTAAATATAATGCATTTTTACTCCCTTAAACACCTTCAGATCTCAGGGTAATTTAGAAACTGATGGAAACTTGCAGTTCTCTGACTCATTCCTCATTCTCAAGAGTCCTCATATAAAGATCACTGCAGGGTTTTATGAGTTAAGAATGTGTTCACCTAAGAATGAAAGACTGAACAGAAGTTGACATGGATGACAATGATTGAAAAGTACGAATTTAATACCTTCCATGGAACTCAGGTCCCAACTACCTACAGAAATGTGTCTTAATAAGATGTAAGGTGTAAGATGTAAAGTAGTGGATATGATAGATACAGATATTTTATGTATGAGAATCAGGCATCTTCTATCTCATGTGATTTGCAGCTGATGTAATTTCCACATTTTAAATAGAGGTGCATGGTGTAAGGCTGGGACTCATTGTGTTCAATCTGTCACGCTGTAGAAAGAGACCACAAATATCTTTATTCTTGGTTGTAATGTTGATCCTTTCAATACGTGGATACTGTAATTTGTAACAATCCAGAAAACAAAAGAAAAATGTGGTTTACATTAGGGATAGGCTTTACAGTCTTGATCCACAAATGTATGCATCACAGCATCCGTTGAGACATAGTCCCAGTCCCAGAGATATCAAGGGAAGTAACAGCTGAGCTCTCCCCAGATTCTTACTTAGCTCATTAAGCTACAGCTATTCCAAATGTAACTTCTTACCCATCTTCACAGCAGCTAAAATCAATGCAAATGCACTGCTTCAGCACACAGCCCAGCTAGCTGGAGAGTCCTCAGGCATGTCCTGCCTCTTAGATTCTTTGAACTTTTATTGATCTGGAAGATAAAAGCGTGTCTCATGAGGAAGTTCTGAATGGGCTACGGAGTTCTTTTAGATGATTCACTCCTCACTTTGCTCAGACACATATCTCCCGTTGAAAAAGCTTTCACATTGAGCTGTAATACATTACAGTAAATAGTAGCTCTGTCCGTGCTATCTGTAGGCTGTGAGTGATCTGACAGTAGGATTTATGGAATGGGTATTTTCTAGCCTAAGTGATTCTATGAATCTATGAGTCTATGACTAGGATTAAGGCAAAGTGACCTACTGATGAATTATACTTCGATTTAGTAAGCACAGATAATCCCAGATCTTGGTTCTCTGCATTGAAGTCAGGTTATATATTTCCTGATTTTACTCTGCTCTTGTGACAACCCACCTCAAATACTGCATCCAGTTCTGGTGTCTTCATCATAAGAAGGACACAGAGCTGTTGGACTGAGTCCAGAAGAGGGCCACGAAGATAATCCAAGGCCTGAAATACCTCTGCTGTGAAGAGAGGCTGAGGAAGCTGGGGTCGTTCAGCCTTCAGCCTGAAAAAGAGAAGACTCTAGGGGGACCTTAGAACTGCCTACCAATACCACTATAGGAAGGCTGGAGAGGGACTTCCCACGTCTAGTGACAGGACAAAGGGGAATGGGACAGTAGGTTTGGACTTGGTTATTACTGAGTTAAGATTATTTCTGCTCCTCATGGCACCCAACCAGTGAGCAGACTTGGGGTGCACGAGGAGTTGGGAGGGGACACAGGTAGGACAGCTGACCCCAATTAACTAAAGGAATATTCAAGACCATGTGACATCATGTTCAGTATATTAATCCAGGGGAGAAAGGAGAGAATATATGGACTGAGGTCATTTGTCTCCCCAGGTCGTGATAGGTTATGGAACCCTGTGCTCCTGGAGAATCACAGAAGGAACCTGGAAGGGACCTCGAAAGGTCATCCAGTCCATCCCCCCTGCCAGAGCAGGATCACCTATACCAGATCACACAGGGAGACCACAACCCCCCTGGGCAGCCTGTTCCAGTGTTCTGTCACCCTCACAGAGAAAAAAAATCCTTCTCATGTTTACATGAAACTTCCTGTGCCTCAGCTGCCACCCATTGGCTCTTGTCCTGTCATCGGGCATCATTGAGAAGAGCCTGGCTCTCTCCTTCTGGCACTCACCCTTTACATGTTGATCTCTGGATGTCCCTCCCAACACCTAACATTCTGTGATTCTGCAGTTGTCTGATTAAATCTGTCTTGGTGTGGATTCTTCCACACAGGCTGCAAGCTGAATGCATTATCTACTCCACTATGGTCTTTCCATTGGCTGCAGAGGAATCACTGCTGCTCCTCCTTTTCTTACCTGGGTGTTGCAGGGCTGTTTCTTTCTTCCTCACTCTCAGTTTAATTACAAAAGAGTAATATGGCAGATTAACAAATTAGAAATTAAATTGTTCAATTAACAAATGAAATAGTTGTTCTGGTGCAGATTTGATGCTCCACTGATATAGTAATTAATTCTATTTAAGATTCAGTCCTGATAACACAAGGTATATGTGGACTAAGACAAAAATACTGGATACAATGAAAGAAGAGTTTATTCTTCTCCAAAAACAAGTATCTTCTTCTCAAGGAGACAAGAATATTGTAGCATATTTTTAAAAATTATATAAAACTTGAAAGTTCAGCCAAGGATAGAAGAAGGGGTTTTATTAATTGTGAGCTTCCAAGTAAAAAACTCCAACACATTAATCGCAGAGCTATATTAACATAAATTACATATATTTAGCATAACAACAGAGAGAACAAGCCTTTGAACCTCAGAAGCAGGCCTGAAAAGCACAAGACTGCCTTGTAAATTTGAGAACTTGAACTAGTTTTAATTATTAGATTTGATTCTTCATCAGGGAGTTGCAGCCACTGATATCAGTTGTACTCAAAGCAAGGCCAGTGAGAAGATTTTTATCTGCTGGAGAAATGAGAGATGTTACAGATCAGAACCTCTGGTGGCTTTGGCAGCTTGGAAAACTTTGGATTTTTGTTTTAGCTTGAGTCTGGTGTGGAACTTGCCATCTGAACAGCTGCTCCTCCCTGTATTTCCATTATATTCCTCATTACTTTTTTAGCCAAGCTTGAGGACTAGAGCTTTTTCGTGTGTGCATAGTGAAGACTTACTCAATGACAGCTTTACAAGACCTGGACTTTAAAACATTAATCAGGTATCATCAGACTTACAGTAAATGCCTGAGCTGGCAAAACATCAATACTTCCTAAATGAGTTCAGTTCTCTGCCTGCTGTCAGGGAGGATATATATTTGGTACAGGGAAATTAAAACACAAAGAAAAAGAAAAAAAAAAAAGATAAAATAGCTAATCAAAATGTGATTCATTTTATTTGTATGATCTGTCTGGTGAAATGTTCATTCGTTCCTTTACATAAACAGCAGGTAAAAATCACCCTCCCTCAAGCCACAAATTAGCCAAAGCACTCATAGATCGTTTGTGATGACTCCCCATAATGGGCTTTTTCCACAGAGTCCAGTGTGCAAAGTGCAGCTCTTTACACTTAGCTTAATGTGTTTAATAAAACTTAATGAAACATTTGTAAACTTAATGAAGCACTCTGGAAATGAAAAGAAAGGCAAGCCAACGTCCTTCTAAATGGAAACTCTGCCATCACCCCAGTATCAGGGGGATATCTCAAATTGTGGGCTTAATAGGGTAGACCAGAGCATTGCTGAAAATCCTGTTAGATAAATAATTATTTCTTTCTATTAGCATTTCTGCAATCCACAGTCAGACACAGGGATTTACATGGCACTCTGTATTCTTGGAGATTTCATAGACAAGTAGGAAGTGTAATTGCCAGAAGTAAAACATTGTGACTGAAAAACTCCAATTTCCTCCTGCAAGAGGAAAGTTGAGAAATGTTTGTTTCCTTTTTATTCCTGCCCTCCCCCTGCTTTAGTGTGTTTGATAACCAAATCCTCATGTGTATGAAGTTAACTCAAGCTGCTTGGGTTGCCTGGGTATTGATATAAGATTCCATGATGTGAAAACAAACTGGTTATAGAAGAAAGAATTTTGTTTGTGGGTTGTTGGGTTTTTTTGAATGTATATACTTGTTGGTTGCTGGTGTAAATAACAATTAAAAATTACAGTGGTGAGGTTAAGCTGATTTTATTTTACTGTTAATTAAAACTTCTTGGGGCTACAACAGATGTTTTAGAGAAATAATGTTTAAGGTGGCAGCAGGCATCTACAGGCTTTAAACTTACCTGTTGTTAAGGAGGGGTTTG
>WBNM01033557.1:0-22512 GCA_013399055.1 Ramphastos sulfuratus | reverse complement strand
CCCTAACCCACATCATTTTTTCAGCACGACAGCAATGAGAGTGAGTGACACTGCACTGTCTACCAGCCTGTTAACCAACACAGAAGTTTACCACATACCACAGCAGAAATACCTAAAAGGGAACAGTAACATCACTTACATATTGGTAATAACCAATTGTCTGTAACAGTCACATGCAAGATTTGAAATATTTCTGTTGAATTTTACTTTTTCTCCTACAATCAATAGTCATGATCCCTGTGTGCAGGCGGTTAAATGCACAGTAGAGATAGAGCAAGATTCCTGTAATCACAAGGCACCTCAAGTATAGATGCCTACATAAGTGACTGAGTTAAGAGAGCCCAATGTGCAGGCATTCATGCAGACATGAGATGGGATGTAGCAGAAAACAATGTCCAATGGTAACTGGAGGTTACACTCATGAAAAAAAAAAAGTAATAGAAAAAGGTAACACATTAGCAGGAATATTTATGTCACAAGAGATGCTTGGAAGAAGCTTAAGAAGGAAAAAAAAATCAGAAAAAAAAAAACCCTATGCCATGGAGATCACAAACTATCTTATAATAAAATGGATACTACAAAAAAATAAGTTAAACCAAATTTAATTAAAAAAAAGTTCTTGTAGTCATTTAAGTAAAAAGAGAACAAAAACAAGATAGCAAGGGCAGCAACAAGATAGCTGTGGACAGCAGAAGAAAGATGGGATAGACGTTAATGGTATTTTAGCCTTTTGGGTGCACTTTGGCTAATATGCTGGTTTGGAGGAGAAAGTCCTATCTTGATGAAAGGGACCAAAAAAAGGATCCAAAACTCTTAACTCCAAAAGTGTCCTTTAGTCAGTGACACAAGAAAAGACTGCATGATTCTGAAAGAAATATTACCTGAATTTTATGACAAGAAGTGTTCAAAAATTGTTGGTAACATGTCAGTTATCAGCACTTTGTGACGAGTGCACAATGTTTGTATGCTGGATTTAGACACAAAAAAAAGGCAACCTAAACATCTGCTCCTTAGTAAGGCTCTAAAGATATTTTAAGGAACTAAAGGAGATTAATTAAAAGTGAAATAAAGTGTACTATAGGTTTATCTACAAGTATGTGTGCAGGAACGCTGTATCAGGTAATATTCTTTGGTAAATAAATGCTACAGCAGTTATAACTTAGCCAGATTTCAATACCAATTGATAAAGAAAAGCACAATGTCATACTGAAGAAGATGGAGGTTAGCAGGAGGACTGAGAAATGTGTAGTGTAATGAATTGACTAAAAGCAAAGTAAAATATTTTGCCTTGAAAAGTGAGCTTTAAACACTGATTTTTGCAACTGTGCTAATTTAGTGTATTAATTAGTAATTCTGGCATGAAAACAGTTGCGGTCTAATGAAATTCCATACTGGGATCTCCCATTTAGAAGGCAACAGGTATAAAATATATGAAACTCAGAACTATCTTGCTTGACAGAATGGTAGAAATGTAAAGACAATAAACTAAGACATAACAAATATTTTTCCTGGAAAATCACTGATTAGAAACATCAGAGAATGAGAATTTCTGGTGTGCTGATTGAATTCAGTGTGTCTACAAGCAACCAGTGGTCTAACCATTAAAGACTGGTTCTAATGAGGCCTGGGAGGGAGGAAACCATCACTTTAATGAATAAGCTAGATAACATTATAAATTGAAGCTATGCACTATTATGGATTACATAGTTCAAGAAAATAGAAGAAGCCTAATACGCTACCAGGACCACTGAAAGAATCACAACTCTCTTTCCAGAGCAGGCCTTAAAGAGCTTGGTTCCAACATCTTCTCTAAGAGCTTGACTGGGTTATTTTCCTGTTCCCATATCTCTGCTCCTGTAATAAACAGCTCAGAACTAAACACAGTATTTCAAACACTATGACAAACTCAAATAAGGAAGCCTTTACATAAATAAATATAACCTGGCATGACCTGTAATTCTGTAACACCAGATTGCAAGTAAGCAAGTAAATAAAGTTTGAACTTAGACAATGCACAGATGTTACTCAAACAGCAAAAAACTGAAACAAACAAACAAAAAATCCCTTACTAACTGCACCCAAGAAAAGCCTTTATGAGATTATTTTGGTTATGACATTGTTCCAAATTCATCCTGAAAGTTAGAGAAAATGTTGCTATTTCTGCTAGTCAAATAGGAAATTTTTTAATGGTATTAACTTTCTTTCTAATGAACTTCTACTTTAATCATTTAAGCCATTTAACAGAAATGATATGAAACTGCAAACTGTTCATACAAAAATGCAAGTTTAGTAAATAAAGTGCAAACAAGATCCTGCTTGGATAAACTTTTCTAAAGATTTCATAAATTAAATGGAATTGAAAAGGGGCACGTATATCCAAGTACTGATTTACATCTCCTTTTTACATCAAAGACTTCTGCAAAGTTAGCATTCACATCTACCTTCAAAACAGTATGCCACTTATGAAGCACAGTGTTACCCTGAATGACCAGTGAAGCTTTACTTACAAAGTGGCTACTTGGCTCTACATAACTTTACATTTAATAGCCCCTTTCATTTCTTACTTTGGGGTGGATGAGACAGGCATAAAAAAAAAAATCACAATGGCTACACGTTACACAACTGTTACTAGAACAAGAAGAAGATAATGAAAATAATATTTTTCTTATTAGAGAGAAGGCTACTACTACTTTAGTAGAAATCAAAAGACATGATTCCATTTGCTGTGCTCATTTTTAACATCTGCAAACACATTTCATCAGAATTAAAATATTTAAACTAAGCTGACAATTAATTAACAAAAGTGTGCATAAGCTTTTGGTGTACTTTGCTTGCTTTCAGCAAGCATACGGTTTGGGCCTAACATTAACATAGGCTGTATTTAACAACATTAGAGAGATTTATCTGTGGTTAAAATATTAAACTAAAGCATCTATTAATCCAACATAATTATTCACTGTTTTCAGAAGAATGAATTAAAAAAAAATTACAAAGGCAAGACAGGATAATAGAGGAAGGATTTCCTTTTCAATGCCCTGGATTTTAATGCTTATCCGACATAAGCTGTAAGTCATTTCTTTCACTATAGGTTCAAACACAGTTCCTCAGGATAATTTCACATCTGCCTTTCACACAGGTGAAAAGCCTAGGTGTTGTACTCACAGACTTGACATTTTTACCCTCTCAGTACTGCAAAGAAGTTCATTTTAAAAGCTTCATTTCTGCAAAATCATCAGTAAAGATAATATGCTGAAAAGCACAGTTAAATTTTAATCTGTTTAAGCATAAGGACATTTTTTACTTCATACTTTTATGGCTTGTAGTCCTTAAAGTCTCAAAATGCTGAGTCAAGAAAAAATAAAAAGGAGCAAGTTTGAGTTTCCTTGACAGATTCTGACCACCAACTTTTTACACGTACAAAAAGAACAAAGTGAACTATGGAATACCTAGGATTAGTTATGGAAGCATTCCAATTTGAAGGAAGAATAGGAGTGTTCATAGAAGCAGACCATACAAAAAGATTCACTTTACAAGTAAATAATCACAACTTCTTCCCATGGGGACAATCTTTTTATTTCCACTGAACACAGACTTGGTTAACCATGGCCATAATTTTTTTCTACAAAAAAAGATAGAAGTAAGATTCAGGGACTGTGTAAATATAGCTCACTTGTGCATCACTTAAAAACCTGAAGTGATGTTAATATGCTTAAGAAATTGTACTTAAGCTGCACTAGAATGTGCCTTATCTTACAGTAAGCATGAGAGTAATTTAGTGATTTTTTTTTCAATAAACACTTGTCTCAATTCGTAAGCACACACTAATGCATGATATTCTGTCTCTAAAACAGAAAGAAGCTTGAAGGCAAAGTAATTTACTAATTTACATGACAGAAGTCAGCTATAACTGCAGCAGACGTAGTCATCTTTGTGTAAAAGTGTAAAGGGTGAAATTGAGGCAAGCAGCTCTCTCCTAGCAGATCTCAAATCAAGCATGAATCCGACTACTGTTTAACAATGGTATTTTTGACAGGTGCCTATAAACTGACTACATCTTTTGGAATCTTTTTATCTTATAAAGAAAGCCCAACAAACCAGTGAAAGACAGAAGTCAACTGCATGGGAAACTAGAAGGCAGCAGCACCAGTATTCAAAAAGATTGCATATGGTAAGTACTCACTACAGGCTGATTTAATACTAATAATGTTGTATTCTTCAACACCCACAAAACAATTTTTCTTGCTGAGGTCATGCTACTTATTACTAGATTGTTTCCAGAAAACTTTTCATGTCTGGCAACCAGGAATTCTCTTGAAGAGTATGTTGCAACTATTGTCCTAGAAACAAGATCTGCTGCAAAATTTGTAGTCTTAAGTAGAGAGCTTTATGGCATTAAGAAACTCTGGAAGCCACTGGTTTCATACTACAATATGGATGATTAAAAGTAACTATTACTTTAATTATTAAATAATTTTAATAGTTATTTAAATGGGAAATAGTAAGAGCTTTGATAAGCATAAATATGTCATAAGTCATTCAACTAAACTGAAATGTATCAATATTTAGCAGTTAATAGATTTTGCTCCCAAAATTTCAAAGGTGGTCAGAGCACTGCATTTGCAGAAACCTATCACCAAGTGCATTCATAGTTCTACTTTCTGTGACAATACTAACAGAAGATTTCGTTCTTATGTTCATCCTCAGACAGGTTCATAGCTTAGATATGGGACTAAAACCCAAACATCATGATATTAAAGTCCTCTTCCAACCAAAATGATTCTCTGATTCTATGATCATGGTGTGGTAGCCTGCTTTCCTTAACTAAGGTAAGGAAGCCTTCAAAAGCTTTGGTTCTGAAATCTTTTTCCCTGTCGAATGAGCAGGAACATCTCTCTTCCCCTTTTAGTCAATGGGAAGCAAAAAAATAGGTGTCTTTACAGGCTACTCAAAGACCAAAAGAAATAGCAAGTTGACCATGAAACAAAACTAGCACTTAGGAGATAGCTACAGTGAAAATACAGCTAAACGCCTACTCTGGTGTTGTGTTTAAATAGAAGACTGAACAGGCAGAAATGTTTTCACACCGTTATGGACATTTTAAAACAAAAATAGTAGAACATAGTAAGAGAAAAGGAATAAAATATCTATGCTGGGTTGTTTTTCTACTGTTAGGTTCACAACAAGCTGCTAACTTTCCCAGATGTGGCATTTAAAAGCAATCAATTACTTCCACTGAAGATAAAAAACGAAACCAGCTACACTTCAACATAGGTCACTGAGCTCATCTGAGGGAAAACAGTCACTCTGGCATGCAAACAGCATGAAATAAAACATAAATTACCATTACACTGTTTATCCCAACAATTATCTACAACTTAATTTCAGCTTCTTCTTAAGTTTCCAGTGAAATGAAAGCAAATGCTAGGGACTCAGTTGCAAAGTCAAAGTTTCTTTCCTCAAATGCAGTAACAGTAATAGTGAACACAATCCACAGCAGTATTGGAAGATGAAAAAAAAAAAAAAAAAAGAAAAAAAAAAAGACTATTACAACATGGAAGTAAGCTGAAACTGATGTGCCCTTGACATAAAGCAAACTCTCTGAAACTACTGCATAACATTTCTAGTAGCTCCTCTCACTCTTATGCCCTGAGGAGCCAGCCAAAGTTAACCTCAACTTTTTTCACCCCTGACATTTAAAAGTCAGCCTTTGTTCCAACTATGAATGTTTTTATATATTAAAAAGAAGAGTAATCAGTAGAACATTTTAACTTCCTTGTTAGGCTTTAGCATTTTTGTAAAAGAGGTGATGCAACCAAGACTGGCATATATATACATATTTTTTCCACACCCATGATATACTTTTATATGTTGATGTCCAAAAACACTGATTGGGAAAAAATGGTGGGGTTTTTGGCTGGCACCATGTTTCAAAATCATACAATGGGATGAAAACTCACTGATGTCTGAAAAATGACAGTGCAGCTGAAAGACCATCCAAGTTCTGATATCTAAACCATAATGTAGTCTGGTGACATGTATGCAATTTGAGATGCCAGTTTGATAAACAAACATAATTTGAATCCTTCCAAGAAATAATGTGCCTGTATTGCATACTATAATGCAGGCTCTGGAGCTTTGTGTACTATGATGATGCAACTAAGTTTTAAGAAATGTGCACAAATAAGCCTTGCAATGGTACCAAAAGTCTTAAATATAATTTCATCACAAAATTCCTGCAGTGCTAAGACCACCATGTTTTTATAGCCTAGCTGTAACACTGGTGCTATCCACTTTTGTACAAAATATGACAACTCAGATAAATTTTTCATGAGGCTGTGGACCTCAGGCATATTTCTATTTATAGCTTTACACAAGCTTGCAGCTGGTTTACGAGATCACTAGGCTGGCATCATTCCTGTGCAACATGCTAAGCTTTCACTAACATTGTATCAAAAAAGATTAAAAGAGTAAATGCTGATTCTAGTAGCTAACAAAAATGTTCTAACCTGGAATCTGAAGTAATACCAAAAGATAAACCAAAAAGAGACCATCTCGTGGTTCTAATGAGTAAAATATGACAAATAGTTTTACCACTAAGAATGCAAATGGATACACAAAAGGGAGGTGAAAATAAGTAGATATTCCACTTTTATCTTTGGAGCAGAAATTAAATACTCAGTTCCTGATTACTAAGGTTACATTTTCCACTTTTATGCTGACTGAACATTTAGATGATGGTCCAACAGTACCTTGTCATGAAGGCATGGATGAAAAAGATAATGCAAAAATTCACTGTAACTATCTACAATATTCACTTTCTTCTCTTGTCAGACCTGGGGACTCCAAATGAGGTTTTCTGAAAAAAATGTCTGTCACACTAAGCTGTGTAGGGGTCATCTGGTGTGGTAGCCTGTGATTCCTCCTTTGTACTTGACACAAAGTTCTGCAGTGCAAAAAGACTCTGACATCTACTTCTTCCCTCAGAGTGGAATACATAAGCTCACCGAAAACACAGACGAGCTCCAAATTCTCAATGAGCAAATGAGTTTAATTAGCCTTTGAAGCAAAGAGGTACTGATCTTTAATTTAAGTATTTTTTATCACTTGAACTCCAGCTTTGATAGTTATCTTCCACCAGCCACAGCCTTAAGGGCATGGATGTGACCAAACCTCCAAGAACATGTGCGGGCACTCTGAATATGAGGCGGCATGATACACAGAAATTCTGGCTGTCAGCTGCCTTTCACCATATAGATTTTACTTTTCCCCACTATTCTGTGAAAGTCTTTTTATAAATAGACAACTTGTTTTATTGAAGTCAGCATTACCCTGACAGACACAAATGGTGACTGCCAACGCACATTTTGAAAATGACAGAGAAGTAGCTTTTGTCAAAGAAATTCTGGTTTGCTGTCCTTTTCCTTTCTTTTCATTAGTTTTTTTTTAAACAGACTTATTTCAAGTGATCCTTTTTGCTTTAATATTTCCCAAATAGTAGCCATGAGATGTTGACTAGTGCAATGCAAGCCCCAAAAAGAAGTGCTAAAAAAATGATGCTGCAGTTCTGTTACCAAAAATTATTTGTCAAATGTTATTCCTAGCTTACTAGGTAAATAAGAGTACAGAACACTGAATGTGCTATTTGGCTTTTTGGCCACAGTTTCCAGGTGGAAACTTCATGAGTTTTTTTCAGATTTTTAAATGCCTTGAAGGTATCCTTTGGACCACCTCATGATCTAGAAAGCTTTCTCAGATACCTAAATCGCTCTAGAAGTAATTACTCCTCAAATCTACGTGCTGATACTTCTACTCCTTGTGATAAAAAGATCAAACAACAGAAGGCGACAATCAGACCAGTAGAAGAGATACTGTGTATGAATGTATATCCTCAGCTGGCCAGGACTGAGAAACATAATAATGAAGTCATAGTTAGACAAAAAAAGTACTGAGGAACATTACCTTTCAGTCCCCTACTATTTCCCACAAAAAGAGTGGTGTCAGGACTGTCCTGTATTTTTGATGTGAAACTTCTGAACAGAAATGGAGAGGGAGTGCATGAAAGGCTGTGTGCCAATAACATGCACAGAAGCAAGACTATTAATTTTAATTTGCCATTAAGGTCTTGTAAGCAGATAGGCAACAGATGATACCAGCACCTCAACTGTTGCATTTGCCACTGTGCTTTCAGTAATGGAGTCTTATCTACACCGTCAATGTTGTATTAACTTGCAATGGAAACTTGGATCCTGTAAGCATCATACCAAATACACTGTGAAGCCAAAAGCAATGATACTGATCTAGAGTCTGAAACTGTGCACAGCAAAACCAAATCAGTCAGTGGTCTTAAGCAGTACTGCAGACTTTCTTGTTATAATTTCAATCAACAGAAATACTCAGACTAGCAGGTACTTTCTTCATAAAAAGCTTAAGCAATCTTCCTTAATGCAGGAGGGAAATGAAGGTTTCATTTCTGGAACATGAAGAAAAAAAAATTCTTACAGGGAATAGAACCTGTGAGGGTCCTTGGACAGGCCTGGACTGTACAAAAACATTATTATTCATCGCTTACTACAACAAAAGATACATGCAGTGATAGGGAGAAGCAGTGTAGCACAGTAGTTATTTCACATCTGATTCACATCTTCCAGCTTGGACAACTAAAATTTCAATCTGTAAAAGTCTTCCACAAAAAAAAAAAAATTAAACTTAAAAAATGCAGTTATATAAGACTATCTGTAAAAAAGTAAAGCACTGGCTTATTTTCCAACTTAATTTCTAGCTACTTCAGCTCTAAATGAAAACAAAAATACTGGACTACTCCTAGGAAGTATTGTTGCAGCAGACTGAAGGAATGCTTAGGATTGCATATCTTACAGGGAAAAAATAAGTCTAGACTGCCTTCTCTTGGTCAGATGCTGTCATTTCAGGTAATATGACAGTATTTTAGTATATAACCTATAATGTGTAACTATTTAAGGCTGCACACTAATATAGCTTTAAATTTAATCATTAATTCCTGTTTTAATCTAACACAAAGAGCCCTCAATATTCACTGCCATCTTCTAGTTTGTCTTTTAATGACATTTTAACAGGAAACTTACAAAGAAATGAAAACAGAATCACAGAATGTATCTGGAAAAGACCTTGAAGATCATCCAGTCCAACCCTTGACCCATGTCCTTAAGCACTAGGTGCACACGCTGCTTGAACACCCCCAAGGATGGTGACTCCATCACTGCCTGGAGCCATTTGAGAAGCCTTTCCTAATATCCAGCCCAAACTTTCCTTGGTGCAGCTTGTAACCATTTCCTCTAGTCCTGTCGTTTGTCATCAAAAAGAGGAGGCTGGCCCCCTCCTCACTCCAACCTCCCTTCATGTAGCTGTAGAGAGTGATAAGGTCTCCCCTTAGCCTCCTCTTTTTCAGAGCAAACAATCCCATCTCCCACAGATGCTCCCTCTAGGTCATGTGCTCCAGAGGCCACTCATGAGCCTCACTGTCCTTCTCTGGACACACCTGAGCACCTCAATGTCCTTCCTATAGTGAGTGGTACAGAAACAAAAACAATACTCACAGTGTGGCCTCACCAATGGTGAGTACAGGGGGATGATTTTTTAGAGATTTTTTTTCATTACCCAAATTTACCTGATTCCATGGTCATCTGAAGTAATCCATCAAGGGCACTAGAAAGCAGACCTCTACTGGATACTTTTAAGTGACTTAATATGACAGGCACACATTGGTATTCCAAAAATAAGGCCTTTCCTTCATCTGTCTTTAAGTCTGTGCGAAGGGAATCAAACGCCTGAGCCAGATAGTCCACTGAAACATATCAGAATATAGACAATAAAACTGCTAGAATCATAGTTCCATTAAGCAACATGTGAACAAATACCCTGAGATTTACTGTTGCAGATATATATTTAAACAGCTGAAAGTATTACATTTAATTTTTAAACACATTGTCTGCTTGTTTTTATTCCACAACAATCTGTTGTGAGTGAAGAAAAAGACTAAGTACAACTCATATATTGAAAAAAATTACAAAATAAAGCTCTTCTGATATTTTGCTTTAAGAGGAAAGAAATTACAAGCTTGCATAGTTATAGATAATGTTGGTTTCAATATCTAGGAAACTTCTATTAAAGAAGCCAAGGGCTGATCTGTCTGAATAAGAGCAATCACTTTCAGAAGAGCAGCTACTCCCCATTCCTTTCTATAGAAAGCTGTAGTTTAATTATCAGTGCACACATTTTATATACTCTTCCATTGTGGAGTACACTAAATTAACAAAGAATGTAGATTAAGTGAACAGCTCTAATTTTCTTGATGTCAAAATTTTCTCAGTATCTTTGAATAGCACTGATCATCTGGAGTACAGAAATTTTTAAGCACAAGGACACAATTTACCCTGCAGCAAAAGTTTAACTACTGTGCCATCTGCTGGACACTGGTATTTTGATGGAAACAGGGACAGTTTCAAACCAAATGTGCTGCTACTTTAGTGCTAATCTTTAGTGCCACATGGTCAGAGTGGTCAAAATTTAAACACGGTGATATCCGACATATGTTTAACAACAGATCGTAAAAAAAGGCAACTTCAGGAAGCTGCTAAACTGATTAATTCTAATCAAGAGTGATCATCTGCTTAGGGACAGTTCTGAATGAACTGGTTTTTGTATTGCAATCTTTTGCATCTTTTTACTAAATATTTCTAGAAATGTCAGTCTCAATTTGAGAGCAATTATCATGATTCACAAAAATACTTTGACTGAAATAGTTTCCGCCAACAGCTTAAATATTTTGTTTGTTTATTAATCATGTCAGGGCAGGTCATTTCAACACAAAGACATATTAATCTGCTGAACTATCTAAGCCAAAGGATGACTTCCATGGACAAGAACATTGCTCATTATTCATGGATTTAAAGTCCTTGGCATTCCTGCTTCCTGTCAATTAGGGTGCCAGAAACTGCAGCAATTTTATGAGGTGGATCTCTACTACGAAATGCCTCAAGATTCATAACTTATTTCATGAGAGACTGAAAAAAAATCTGATGCCAATGTAGGCAGCATCTGACTCTTGACATTCTCTCAGAGTTTTTCTGGATTACCTTCAAAATTAACAGTTCTGTAATCTGTCTCCATCTCTTTATGTTACCAGCAAAGGGGATGTGTTATTAGTAGAGACATTTTAAAATACAAACCATTCTGAGAACAAAGGATAGCACAAATAGAATTATAATTGATTGGACAGGTCTGGGTGATAGGTTGGACTGGATGATCCTGGAGGTCTCTCCCAACCTGGATGATTCTATGGAATAATTTAAGTTGGAACCTAGCTCAGCCTCCTGCCCACAGCAAGACCTTTTCTGAAGTTAGGCTAAATTGCTTAGTCATAACCTCGCTGAACAATTATTTGCTATCAAAATGATCTGTGCTTTCAAAATGTCTTTGAGAAGAGGAAAAGTAAGTGTTCAATATCACAAAGAGTTGAAGAAGGATTACTTATACATTCATTCTTATGCTATCCTTGTAAAGCACACTCATGCAGAAAATCTCAGCTCGGAAGCTCTGCAGTACTCTTAGGTTGCTGCAGGAAGGCAGGAATCACCTTTTACACCTGCTATTAATGGTGTCTAATTTGTGTTTTCTATCTGAAATGATCTGCCACACCTCTTGTTCCCTATGTCTTATCTGAGGAAAAAAGGCTTCATAACCGAAAGCAGCAGCTAACGAATCAGCTGAGAGAACACTCTGTTCTTTGAGATAAATTTTCCACAGCTTTTTCTTACTCTGTCCAGACACAATCTTATTCTTATTAACTCATACAGTGTCTACCTTGAAACCTCTACCTTCTGTCTCCCATGAGGCAGGGAAGGCTAAACCTTCTCTGTTTGTTTTTAAGTAGAGAAGTAGGTTTTAAGTAGAGAAGTCTGTTTTACAGTATTATTATATATATCTGCCAGTGTGAAAGGTGGGAAAATTCTGTGAGCAAAGTGGAAACAGAAAAAATCTCACCTTGAAATGGAAAAGTTGCTTATTTCTGATGCCCTCCTACACAACAACCCCTGGGTCTTAGTGGTTAACAAAAAGCAGAAGCATGGACTTAAATTAAAATGATGTAGCTATTTCAGATACAACAATCCACAAGCATTCAAGGCTGTCTGGACTACGTTGTTTAAAGGGACATTGGAATTTTTAATTATTTTTCTTTCTAAATAAATGAATAGACAAAAAGTCCAGTCTTTATATAGTCAGAAGCTCAATTTGATAATACATGCCAAATATGTAGCACTTAGGATTCAGAGGGGACCTATTAACTCTGCTGCTTTTATGGTGATGTACTCTTTTGCACAGGTGAACAAAATTGCTTCAAAGCATTCACTGAAGCCATTATTGAATTAAAACAAATCAAAATATAAAGCTAATAACAGAAATTAAAACCAGACATTCTTTTGGAATGAAACATGAAATCTGCAGATTTATGAATTAAGAACCGTCAAGCATAGTTCAGATTATGTACTACTGTTGAGGTTCTCAAAGAAGTCATATATAAATTAGAAATAGGTAAGAACTTAATTTCTTGAAATGACCAAATTTAATCTGTAAGTTGATTTTAAAATATCTCTAAAAATCATACTGATTGAAGGTTTTTCTTCTCTGTACCTCAGTTTCTATGTCAAAAGGATAAGGAAGGAAAGCCTTAAAAATATGAGTTCATGCCTCATCTCATTGTGTGCTCAATATTTAGATCTCACAAGAAACAGACCATTTTTGTCATCATTTTTTAAAGACAACGTTAAGTATTTCCAGACCATACCTGTTTTCCAGTACACACGTGGATTTCTCTCTGTGGCTATAAATACATTGCTAATACCTACGAACATCAAATTTATCTATAAATTTAGCACAGTTATAGTTATGTTAGGAAAAAAAATTACTCGACACTGCAGCAGGCCAGCTTTCCACAGGATAGGTAAACAACTTACTGGCTTAAACAGAATGGTGAAATTTTAGAATTGTGCAAAATCTGCTGTTTCAGTTTATGAAACAGCAACTAGCTGTGCCATTCCATCCCATAAAGGATCTTCAACGCAGTAACGGATCATTGCTGTACTAACAGTCTGACAGAATGACAGAATTACCAACATCTCTTTTCCCAAATCTTCAGAAATGTTAATTTGCCTGACAAGAAGTCCTATGAAAAGAAACATACACATTCCCATGCAAAATGATAAATAGCTAGACTCATACTGGTTTTCAGTGTATTTTGCTTCACAAGGTAGTAAAACTCAAGCAAAATCACTTTCCATCATTAAAGCATAATAGACTTCACAGTATCACTGACATAATTTTTGTCCAGGCGCACGACTGAATAGATACATAATTATTAAAAAAAAAAAACAAACAAACCAGAACTCACCTTGTGTCACCGTTTTAAGCACAATTAAAGTTGACAGAAACCTCAGAGGCATAGAGGAACTCTTAAAGAAAGCTGCTGATTTTGATTTACTCTCTGTAGACTCTTCAGAAGAACTATGTGGATTTCCCTTACTTACTATGCCTTTGAAAATATCTTCACCAAGTCTCCTCATTGTTGATGTCATTGTTGCATGCTGTTTCAAACAATGCACACAGTGTAAATACTAAACCACATTAAAATCCTCTTACATAGATAAATATATTTCCCTACCAATTAAATACTAAATAGCAGATGGTTTGACCATCTATTGGAATATAACCTGTACAGAAGACACTACTTTTTGTTCCAAAAAGCAGGTGAACAACATTATCATGGCATCTTACAAATGCATACTTTATAATGGCAGTAGTTAGTGAGGGCCCTTAATATGCTGACATTATTTAAGCTGTCTTTGATTCCAGAACAAGCTTAGCTTCAGTCAACTCTATTTTGTAAGGTTGCCTAAAGTTATATCCTGTAGAAGTATTCATAGAATCAGTATGTATTTATAGAATCAAACATGAACCTTAAAGAACACTGAACACTTAAAATCTTTTAGGCTTTTCATCATAAAGAAATGCTACTTCAGAATCAAACTTCACAATGTGCTCAATTAAAATACAGTTTCTTATTAGCACTGAAATTAACACCTGACTATTCTACTGAATTTAAATTCAAGATATTTAGAAAGTTTCCTGGCTTTAGCTTTAGCAAAAGCACTTCTGACAACACTATGCATTACGCCAAGTCTTTGCAGTACAGCTATTGTCTTTTTTATCATACTGCTAAATATTTTCTTACAGCAGTCTAGTCAAAGTCAGTAAGGAATGTCTGGTAGTTAGACACTGTGCAGAGAACACAAAAATCAAATTCCTTCTCTGCTTTGCCACACACTTCCATTAATTTCAACAAATCTTATATACAAAGTGAACCTAAATTTATTGCATTTTGTAGTGCAATTTTTAGAAACATATATAAAAATATAATTTCTGAGATGCTCAGACACCACAACAGAGGTCACATACTTACGAAAATTATGTGTAGATACACAATGAAAAATGTAAAATTAACTTGAAAAAGAATTTATCTGTGCTAAACACAATGAACTTACGCTTTGCATAGACGGTAAAGTTTCTTTTATAAATGCTACCTGAAAACATCCACTTTTCGTATTTATTTAAAACACAAAATCTCTATCTTATGTGAATTTAGCTTTTTTTAAAAAGCATACTACAAGAGGACTACTTGTTTTACCTGAATACCAGTGTCTAGCTGTCTTATAGACCAGTAAATGAATTTAACCACAGACATGTGTAGTTTAGGATTCACAAATGGCATCCACTGGAGTTGCGCAGCAACTATAGGCAAAAGCTGTAAAAATATACAAAAGCAAAATTACATGCAATATAAAAGATTACTGCATAAGATAACCATAAGTGAAAAATCAAACACAATTACACAGAATCACACAGAAACATTCTGGTTGGAAAAGACCCTCAGGATCACCAAGCCCAACTGATAATCCTACTCTACAAGGTACACCCTAAACTATACCCCTAAGCACCACATCCAAATGACTTTTAAACACATCCAGGGATGGTGAGTCAACCACCTCCCTGGCCCATTCCCATGTCACTCTTCCTGTGAAATTTTTTTTCCTAACATCTAGTCTAAACCTATCCAGTTGCAGCTTGAGAACATTCCCTCTTGTTCTATCACTATTTACCTGTGAGAAGAGACTAGCACCAACCTCTCCACAATGTCCTTTCAGGTAGCTGTAGACAGTGATGAGGTCTCCCCTAAACCTCCTCTTTTTCAAACTAAACAGCCCCAGCTACTTCAGTCACTCCTCATAAGATTTATTCTCAAGGCCCTTCAACAGCTTTGTTGTCTTCCTCTGTACCCACTCTAGCACCTCCACATTTCTCTTGTTTTTAGGTACCCAAAACTGAAAACAGTACTTGAGGTGTGGCCGCACCAGAGTGGGACAAGGGGTCAAACACTTCCCTACTCCTGCTGGATACAGCATTTCTAATACAAGCCAGGATGCCACTGGCTTTCTTGGCCACCTGGGCACACTGCTTGCTCATATTGTCATCTCAAGTTGCTTCCCTACTTTCTCTTGCAGTTTAATAGAATACGTATTGCAAATACTCACTGGGGATTTGCAATACAAACAAAATTATGTAATGAAAGTATACATATATGCAGATTTTGAACGTAAACCTCTATTAAATTTTAAAGTGGAGACACATCATGTGAGCTCTGTCTCAGTAAATCCAAACCAAATGGTTTTAAATTCCTTCATATAATGTAGAAAAACAGTAAAATATTTTCTGAACACCCCACTGATTCCCAAACCATGGCATCACCAGAAAGAAAACAAAAAGCATTACAAGTATAGCATAGTATCAATTTTATCAGTCATAAACTGATAGGTATTCAAGTATTTTAAATTAGATGTGTTCATCTTGTTACAGAACAGGAATTACGTACACATAAAACTCAGACAAATTATCAACTGACAGAAGCAGCTTGAAAATGCTGAAGCTGTCAAGACTGAACATCACATTTTTTGTTAAAAGTGACCCACCTACACACTTTGCAAATGACAAATACTCTCTTGTATCTCAGTGCCAGAATGAACACTGACTTGCTTATTAACAGTGATTTTAAATATGGTATTCAAAGTATGTAAAAAACCAGCCTGACACATTGTATTCTTGAAATCATTTAAGCACCCTCTCCCCGCATAAAATCTGAAAACATATTAACGTAAGAAAACAACCCAAACTTTTTTACCTTCATACACCTTTCCTGGGTCTGGGTAACCAGAAGTTTATGACTGTCCTCTCCTTCTTCTTGTGTTTTTATTTTGTTAAGATGCTGGTCTGAGATCCAATCCATAAGAAAAGTTAAGAGCTCATAAACTGGTGAATTCAGTGGTAGCTGTAACATAGCCAACAACATCAGCTATGTCGGCATTCAAGTTAACGACTCTTCTAAATCAAAATAATAAAGGACTGAAACATATAAGAGTATATTAGTTCTGAAATATTTGGTGTGATTTAAAGAGTGATGAGCATATGCCTGATAATATTTGGGAAGTAAGTTACTGTATTAGGATTGTGTGGAAAATGTGATGTTCAAGGAAACAGTGACCTTGAACAAGCTGAGTGTGCTCTGGTGGGCCTTGTACCCAGTGTACAAGGTTTGAGAAGCCTGCATGCTATTAAAATAATCTGTAATTTAGAACTCTGGGAAAAGCAAACTGAATATGGATGAAGGGGTGGAAGGTGGCGATTCTGACCTGGAGACGACTGTACATCAAGATCCACACCACAGTTAACCTAAGCAGGGGCAGCCTGTGTGATGCTGCATAGATCAATTAACTGTGCGGTTTGTCTCCTGCTTGGCTGCAGGATAAATTCAACCAGCTAACGTCAGCCTGCAGGCAGCTCCCACTTGGTACTGGCAATCATGCCTCCTGCCTGGCCTTGCTTTTGTCTAAAAGTGCCACTCTGAATGTCCTTTGTGAATAGACTTGTTTTATTGCAAGAAAATTATGTAACAGCTTGAAATGGCCAGAGAAGTAGGAGCTTCTCTACACAGATATGACCTGCCCTGTGTGCCCTGGGAAAATCCGCTCAGGCTTTGTCTGATGCTGCACAAATGCAAGGATCCCAGCATCTTAAGAGATTTAAGATTTACTTGCTGTCTATATTCCTCTTTTCACTCTCTCTTATTAAAANGTCAAGACTGAACATCACATTTTTTGTTAAAAGTGACCCACCTACACACTTTGCAAATGACAAATACTCTCTTGTATCTCAGTGCCAGAATGAACACTGACTTGCTTATTAACAGTGATTTTAAATATGGTATTCAAAGTATGTAAAAAACCAGCCTGACACATTGTATTCTTGAAATCATTTAAGCACCCTCTCCCCGCATAAAATCTGAAAACATATTAACGTAAGAAAACAACCCAAACTTTTTTACCTTCATACACCTTTCCTGGGTCTGGGTAACCAGAAGTTTATGACTGTCCTCTCCTTCTTCTTGTGTTTTTATTTTGTTAAGATGCTGGTCTGAGATCCAATCCATAAGAAAAGTTAAGAGCTCATAAACTGGTGAATTCAGTGGTAGCTGTAACATAGCCAACAACATCAGCTATGTCGGCATTCAAGTTAACGACTCTTCTAAATCAAAATAATAAAGGACTGAAACATATAAGAGTATATTAGTTCTGAAATATTTGGTGTGATTTAAAGAGTGATGAGCATATGCCTGATAATATTTGGGAAGTAAGTTACTGTATTAGGATTGTGTGGAAAATGTGATGTTCAAGGAAACAGTGACCTTGAACAAGCTGAGTGTGCTCTGGTGGGCCTTGTACCCAGTGTACAAGGTTTGAGAAGCCTGCATGCTATTAAAATAATCTGTAATTTAGAACTCTGGGAAAAGCAAACTGAATATGGATGAAGGGGTGGAAGGTGGCGATTCTGACCTGGAGACGACTGTACATCAAGATCCACACCACAGTTAACCTAAGCAGGGGCAGCCTGTGTGATGCTGCATAGATCAATTAACTGTGCGGTTTGTCTCCTGCTTGGCTGCAGGATAAATTCAACCAGCTAACGTCAGCCTGCAGGCAGCTCCCACTTGGTACTGGCAATCATGCCTCCTGCCTGGCCTTGCTTTTGTCTAAAAGTGCCACTCTGAATGTCCTTTGTGAATAGACTTGTTTTATTGCAAGAAAATTATGTAACAGCTTGAAATGGCCAGAGAAGTAGGAGCTTCTCTACACAGATATGACCTGCCCTGTGTGCCCTGGGAAAATCCGCTCAGGCTTTGTCTGATGCTGCACAAATGCAAGGATCCCAGCATCTTAAGAGATTTAAGATTTACTTGCTGTCTATATTCCTCTTTTCACTCTCTCTTATTAAAACAGACATTTCATTAAGCCATTTTTTGTCAGGCCTTTCTTACAGATCCAAAAAAATACCTGCATTGCTTCTCTCTCTCACACCTCACTTCCCTCTGTTGCAGAACAGGTACTATTTGTGATGTTTTTTCAGTGTGAAAAGCATGTAATTTATTTTGTACTTAGCCAAATGATTATAAACGTCCTGGGAAAAGATTTCCACATAAAGAAACACTACATTTTGTAATTCTGGACAAATGAGTTACAGGAGAAATCAAATCTTTAATGTCCTTTGCACATGGAAATTCTTATTTCAATGCACTAGACCTCCCTTTGCCTTATTTCATACAATCCTCTGATGTTAAAATTTAACTGGGTATGAACATTGTTAGAAAAATAACAAAGACTTCATGAAATTGTCATTGTGTCCTTGTACTACACTGCAGTGAAATGCTCTACAAAAGATATCCAGAGGTACCTGAAGACAGGCTGCACAAACACTTGCCTAAATTCTTCTATCTACCTTCAGATAACTGTTTCCCTCTTCACTCAGTACTGTAACTACTGTTTGTATTTCACTTGCAACCAAAGTACACTAAAACCTATGTAAACAGTCCTGCTGGTTATATATATTCAGTACAGTTTTAAGGCATAAGATGCAGATTAATTAAGTAGGATGGTGTGAAATACTCTTTCCCAGTTAACAGTTTAGCCTCTGGAGAAAATCATTAGCAGTCGGGAGAGCTGGCAGAGCACTACTGGAGGATTTACTACTAAACACAATAACATGGAGACAGAAAGTACTTAAGTAGTGTACGGAGACTTTTTAAAGAAAACAAGATTATAATTTTGGAACTGTGCGTGCACACTGCATTTATTCTCCTTTCCTCATTAAAGACTATTTTTCCAAAAAACAACAGTAGTGCAATTACTTTTGGCTTAGAAAAATAAAATTCTTTATGTGTATGTGATCCTTCTGACTACTTTTTAGTTGGTGTTATTCAGAAGAACAGTGCTGTAATGCTTAAGGTTTGCTCTGACACAGCAAAAGAAGCCAGTTACAGCGTAAGCAGGATGTAATAGTCAAAGACAGAATGCTTTTGGTTCAAACGGACCTTAAAGATCATCTGGTTCCAATCCCCCTGCCATGGGCAGGGACACCTTTCACTAGACCAGGTTGCTCAAGGCCTCATCCAACCTGGCCTTGAACATCTCCAGGTAAGGGGCTTCCATGACCTTCCTGGGCAACCTCTTTCGGCATCCTCTCTTACCATAAAGAATTTCTTTCTAATATTCAGTGTAAATCTGCCCTCCTCAAATGTGAATCCACTCCCTCTTGTCCCATCACTACAAGCCCCTGTAAAAAGTCCCTTCATGGCTTTCTAGTAGGCCCCTTTCAGATACTGGAAGACTGCTGTAAGGTCTCCCCAGAGCCTTCTTTTTTCCAGTCTGAACAGCCCAAATTCTCTCAGCCTGTCCACACTGGGGAGGTGCTCCAGTCCTCTGATTCTCTTTGTTGCCCTCCTCTGGACCTGTTCTAGCAGTTCCATGTCCTTCTTATGCTGGGGGCACCAGAAACTGGACATAGCAATTCAGGTGAGGTCTCAGAGGAGCAGAGTAGAAGAGGAGAATCACTTTCCTTGTTCTGCTGGTCACATACTCAGGATATGGTTTGCCTTCTGGGCTGCAAACACACATTGCTGGCTCACATTGAGCTTTCCATTAACTGACACCCCCAAGTCCTACACCTCAAGATTGCTCTCAAGCCGCTCATTGCCCAGTCTATATCCATGCTTGGGATTCACCTGACCCAGGTGTAGGACCTTACACTTGGCCCTGATGAACTTTATGATGTTGGCTTGGGCCCAGTATTAATTGACAGATGAAAGATGACAAAAAGAGGAAAACATATAAATAAAAATACATACATCTACTACACAGGTAAACAATACAAAATCCAGTAGACTCAATTTTAGCAACATGCTTAACTGTCAGTTCTCCTTTGATATAACCTGTATCTTTTCCTACTGTAACTAATTAATAAAATTTGAAGTTGCATTTTCTAATCTCTAGAAGATACAGAGAATATCCCATTGCTTACTGTTTTTTTGCATGATTCCTTCATTTTGCCCAATTCTTACCTTAGCAATTTTTGATGTTGCCATCACTTTTTCCTGCTTGACAGGTTTACTTTGTTGCACCACTTTACATATATCCTTAGACTTCTGTACCATTAAAAATTCATGCTTCCTCTACAATAAAATGTAATGATTAATTACATTTCAGTTGATATCTATAAGGAAAGCTGGTGCATGTAAAACAAACCTTACTTGTAGATTCTCTAAACGAGCTTGCACTCTTCTTGCTTGACCTTCCAACTTCTTGTTCAGCTCAGTTACATCACTTAACTGAAAGAATCAGAAAATATTAAAGTATCTCTAAATTCAAAACTCACTTCTTGACTTAATCATCACACTGAAATAATTTAATTTGATTGCTGAGTGGCAAAATTATTCAAATTCATGTTTATTCTTCTGAGGATGTGAAGTGACAAAAAACAAAATCATCCTCCATTTCCATAAGAAATAACATAATCACAGACTATTTGAGGTTGGCAGGCACCTCTGGAGTTCAGCTGGTCTGTCCCTGCAGCTCAAGAGAAGCCATTGAGAACCAGCTGCTCAGAACTAGATGTCAGGAGGAAGTTCTTTCCAGTGAGGGCGGTGAGGCACTGGAACAGGTTGCCCAGGGAGGTTGTGGCTGCTCCCTCCCTGGAGGTGTTCAAGGCCAGGTTGGATGAGGTCTTGAGTAACCTGTACTAGTGAGAGGTGTCCCTGCCTATGGCAGGGGGGTGGAACTAGATGATCCTTGAGGTCCCTTCCAACCGTACCATTCTATGGTTCTATGAACAGTGAACAGACAGTTTGCACAGCTTCTGTCTCCAAGGTGAAAGACTCCACCGCTTCTCTGGGCAACATGTTCCAGGATACATAAGATAGCAGCAGCTCTGTGCTGACTTGCAGACCAATCTTTTAGTTTGCAAGGGCAGTATAAGCCCTGCAATGCCAATCTAGATATACAAGCACTGCACACTTGTATGTAGCAGTGACATAAAAAGGGAGTGCACATTTCAATGATGGTCCCATAGTCTTGTCAGTGGGGAGGATGTTTTCTTCTCTGCAGAATAAAACAGTTACTGCCCATGCTGCAAAACAAGTTTGCTCTCTGAGAAAAGATGAGGAAAAACTGTAAACTCCACTTAAATATAAGAAATACAAGCTGGCGGGGCTTGTTGAAAGGGCTTTAAACTAGGCTGGAAGGGGGAGGAGGTTAAACACAGCAACAGAGACAAACCCAAGGAGGCTAAGGGTGGTAAGTCAGATAGGGGTAAAACCAGCAGCCCAGCTGAAGTGTATGTACACTAATGCACACAGTATGGGTGATAAACAAGAGGAGCTGGAAGCCTTGGTACAAGAGGAAAACTATGATGTTGTCACCATCACAGAAATGTGGTGGGATGAATCACACAACTGGAGCACTGTAATCAATGGCTACAGACTCTTCAGGAGAGAGAGGTGAAGGAGAAGGGGTGGAGTGGCCCTGTATATTAGGGAGGCTCTGGATGTCATGGGTCCCTATGGGTAAGAATTAGGGGGAAGGCCAACGAGGCTGACATCCTGGTTGGAGTCTGTTACAGACCACCCAACCAGGAAGAAGAGACTGATTTATTACTCTTTAAGTAGCTGGAGGCTGCCTCAAGATCACTTGCCCTTGTTCTTGTGGGCAACTACAACCTGCCAGACATCTAGTGAGACTTTAACACTGCGGAGAAGAGGCAGTCTAGAAGGCTCCTAGAGTGTATGGAGGACAACTTCTTATCTCAGCTGCTACGTGAGCCTACCAGGAGTGCAGCCCTGCTTGACCTGCTGTTCACAAATCAAGAAGGGCTGGTGGGAGATGTGGTGGTCAGAGGCTGCCTGGGGTCCAGTGACCATGAAATTATAGTTTTCGATATAAGGTGAAACCAGGAGGGGCATCAACAAAACCTCCACACTGGACTCCTGAAGGGCAGACTTTGGCTTATTTAAGGATCTAACTTGGATAGTTCCTTGGGAAACAGCCC